>VXAX01001004.1:2078332-2123774 GCA_013399835.1 Leptocoma aspasia | reverse complement strand
AAAAAAAAAAAAAAAAACCAAAAAAAAAAAAAAAACACCACCACCACCACATCCTGCTATGTTTTACAAGCTTCCAAAAGCATGGTAAAATTTTTTCACATACACATAATTTCATTTTTCATTTCTGGGTTATAATGAGTGTGAAATGAGTAAGTCTTAACAGAAAGTTGCAATGTTCTTGTGCCTTCTTGGCTCACATACACCACTTCAGCATCACACATCACCCACAGCAGCAATTGTGTCTTTAACTTTTTAGTGTTGTTTTTTTACCCCTTGCCAGCTCATTTCTACCTATAAAGACGGCTTCTCTCCCTGATTCTCTTTTCCAGAAAATAAAAGGGGAATTGCCCAACACAATCTCTAAGCAATCCCACAGGGAATTCTCACAGCAGTCCCCAGCACATCACAGCTCCCAGCAAGGAACCTCCCTACTTCCCCAACACATCTTCTGCACGCTGGACCCATCATCCTGCCCAGCTTGCCTGAGATTGGTCATTTTTGAGATTTTTAGCCTCACCAGAGTAGAAGAACAGCCATTCTGTCTCCTCAGTGCAGCCCCTACTCGTGGCTGGTCACCACCACAGGAGCAGGTTCCTCACCCGGGAGGTGCCAGCCCAACACAGCCTGGCTGGACCAGTCCTGTCAGAGTCACTGAACCCTTTCATTAGCACAGAAACCTCCTCTTGATACTGCCCCCGTGTCAGGCAATGGATGATGTTCAACTACAGCATGCAGAAGTGACTGAGGGCACTGCAGCACAGGATTTGTGGCCAGTCCCTCCCACACTGAACTTTGCAGCTTTCCTGGGATCACTGTGTGGAAGAACCTGATTGCCACAACCCACAACACCTCTGAGATACCTGTGGGGTTTCTACTGCAGCTCAGGACTCCAGTCTTCAGCACTCAGGGGAAAAAAATGGTGTAAACAGGAACTCCTGGCATCTGCCTCCTTTCTCCACCCCATTGCCCCTGCTTCCCAACCACTTTCAAGCCTGCCTGCTTCCCTAATTTTCTTTCCTACCTTGTGAAATACTAATTACCACAGCCTTAGAAACAGGTCTTCAAGGCCTGCATGACTGCTTCATCAGCCCCTTTGGTGATCCCTAGGTTATGAGCATCACGTGGTTCCATCCTCTCTGGATAGCCCTGGCCACGCTGACATTGCAGGGATCCACAGCTTTGCCAAAAAAATACAGAATTTCTGCATCCTCCAGGTGAACTCAGATCCAAGCTATTATGTTCCCTTAAGAAAGAATTATTTTCAAGTGTTAATAGCACAGTCTAGGAAACACACTTATTCTAAACATCACAGTATTAGCCTTATTTAAATGACACCTGACAGAGTCCAATTTAAGGAACTGGAAGCTCGCAGAACCAAGTGGTGGTGAGAGAGCTGTAATTTCCCTCAGAGCATTGTGAAACCCTATTCCAAAGAACTGACTTAAAATTACAGAAGCTGGACAACTTGATGAATGTACCAAAGCCTCTAAAAAATCTACCAAGTCTTCATTATTCACAAGGTTCTTCTCTGCAGACATGAATATTGTTCAGTTTCTAAAAATAAAGCTTCATTTAAAATAGTTCTGCAAATTTGTGCAAGGAGAATATCAAAGAGATGAATCAAGTACTGAGCATACAAAGCTTATTGGTACCCACAGTGAAAAAGAAGAGAGTTTCCAGCTAGCTGGAAACTTGGAGACTGGCATAAAAAGAAGGACTTGTCTCAAATTAAGATATTCGGTTTTAATATTTGGTTAAAAATTACAGGTTGTATCAAATTATTATATTAGAAATTATTAAAGGTCATGATGATATTTTGTTATTGAGTGACAACATTGTTGTAAGACATTTATGAAGTTACTGTACACAAACAATATTTGAATATTAGAAAAATTACTGTAATAAAGTGAATCCATACCACAGTCACTATCGAGGGCATCTCCAATTAACTTTTTTGGTGCTAACCAATGCGACTCTTGGACTGCTACCTACAAAGTTTTAAAACAGTGTAAGCTGCAGTTCTTCAACAATAAAATATTTTTAGCCTCGTGCTGCTTTTCAAAGTGGCCAAAAGCAAAAGGCAATTAAATAGATCTTTGGACTGTGTATCACTGGCAAGGCAGAAGCAGATTTCTAAGTGTGACAGGAAGACAGAGGTGTACAAGAGGAAACATCACAGACAGCCATACAATGAGAAGCTTTTGACACCATGTAGTTTCCCCATAACTATCTGCTAACTGGCACATAACAACAATGCAGACACAGATGGAGATTTAAGGATTTAATCTTCTAAACAGGCTCTTCTATTAATGTGGTTTGAAAAAATATCAGCTCTTGAATATGGTGGTTTATATATAACACTACCTATAATGTTATTATAGATTTTACAGTCTAACTGTAATGAATCAGAAAATGGCTGTGCAAAGAATACTACAATTGCAAGTTTTCTCATTATTTATAGTAGCTTTTTCACAAACCATTTAATTGCATTGTGGCCAAAAACAATCCTCAAGTAATACATATTTCTGAATGCAATTTGTGACTGAGTAATACCTTCCTAAAACATAGCTGCAAAGAGGAAAATGAAACACTGCATGCACAAAAGCACTGCGCACCAGTGTTAAGAGATTCCAATGGCCACTGCTGCCAGATGCTGAAGACCACATTTACCAAGAGCTTACAAGCACTCACCATCAGGGATCTCAATGCATGCAACCCAAGGACAAAGCCTAAAGCTTCTGCTCTGTGATTGTCTCCATTCAACCTCTGCTGAGAAGGCCCCTAAAAGACTGGTCTTACAGAAACATCTATCATACGAGAGATACAGCATTACAGAGGCTGCAAATCCTGCAGCAACCAAAAGAAAGGCTGAACCAAAAACCTGCAGAGACTGGGTGTGGGAGGGAGGACAGGTTGAGGCTGTCAGAGGAAAACATGAGTCATTCTAACCCCTCTGCATCCCTCTGTGCTAAATCCCACTTGCCACTGCAAAACAAGGTATTTCAGAGGGAAATGCTGAAAAAACATATCCAGCAAATATGCAAAGCAAATATAATTCAAATAGGCTGAAGCATCTTTCTCCCTCCTTTTCTAGGCTGTTTTCTAAATATATAGTCCATCTCCAAACAGAGTTTACAGGCTGATGATGAACTGATTCACTACAGGCATGAAAATCTTCTAAGCAGCAGCAAGACATGGCTTTGAATATCACAACCTGTGGCACAGAATCATAAACAGTTTGGGTTGGAAAGGATCTTAAAGATCAGCTCAGTCCAACCCCGCTGTCTCCTTCCACTAGACCAGCTTGCTCAAAGCCCATCCAGGCTGGCCCTGAACACGGGCAGGAAAGCCACAGCTTCTCCCAGGAGCCTGTTCCAGTGCCACACCCTCAGTGAAGAATTCCTTTCTTATGTCTAATGTAAGCCTGCCCCTTTCAGGGTAAAGCCGTTGTCCCTTGTCCTGTCACTACAAGCCCTTGTAAAAGTCCCTCTCCAGCTCTCTTGTAACCCCTTTAGATACTGGAAGTTGCTCTAAAGTTTTCACAGAGCCTTTGCTACTGCAGGCTGAACAGCCCCACCTCTCTCAGCCTGCAGGAGAGGTGCCCCAGCCCTCTGAGCATCTTTGTGACCTCCTCTGGACCCCCTCCAACAGGGTCCACACCCTTCTCATCCTGGAGGCAGCTCTGCAGTGGGGTCTCACTCTGCCCCCAGAGCTTTGGCTGCAGCCCAGGATGCAGCAGCATCTCTGCCCTGCAAGTGCACACTGCTGGGTCATGCTGAGCTTTTCATTCACCAGCACCCCCAAATCCTCTTCTCAGGGCTGCTCTCAATCCATTGTCTGCTCAGCCTTTATTTGTGCTTGGAATTGCCACAACCCACATGGAGGACTTGGCCTTGTTGAACACAGGCCCATCTCTCCAGCCTGTCAGGGTCCCAAGGATGTCATGTGGGACAGTGTCAAAAGCCTCGCACAAGTCCATGGCACTCCCTTTTCCATGACACACCAATGCTGTAACCCTGTCCTAGAAGGCTGTAGTCTCATTCAGCAGTTCTGAGCTTTTGTTCTCTACTTTTGAATGAAATATAGATTCTGACAAGGATGTTTCATATTTAGAATAAAAAACTATGAAATTTGCTCCATAATGGCTGTATTACACAAGACTGTAAAAAGAAGACCTGACCCAAGTTCCTATTACAATAGGAATTTAAGTCGTATTGGGGATATTGATTTGAGAAAAAGAATCACTCAAAATTAAGAGACATAGTAGAAGAATACACAAAAAAACTTCCAAATATTTCCATATGTCTACCTGAACAAACTTACAATCTTTCTTGTAAGTAGTATAACCAGAAAAAAATTCACAGCTTCCTTCCTAAAGCTTATCGAGTCGCACAGTTTTACTGTTAATCAATGAGGATAAAAAGTCTTTAAGACATAATTTTTCCAGCAAATGTGTACAACTGAGGTTGTTGTAAGAGAACAAAAGGTCAGAAAATATTGGCATAACATGCTGCATTAGTAAGTCAGGTTTCTGAATTATCCTAACAGCATTTTCCGGATTTCTTGGAAAACTCTTTGTGTAAACCACAGTACAATTTCCACCATGGAAATAATGCCAGAAGCAGCAGCAGAATGCCTGGTGGAAGCAGGCATGTGGAAGGGCACTGGCTAAAGCCTGAGGACTGCTGAGTGCCTCTGCCAGGCTTCTGCAGAAGACATTGGGTAGTTAAAATGCAGCATCCCCTTTGGGAAAAGAGGAGAAACCCAAACTTTCAGAGACAAGCTAACCCTGAGAGCTGGCATTTAAACAAAATGCTTTTTCTCATAGAGCTCCTGCCCATGCTGCATCAACCCAGCTGAGAAATGGTGAGCCAAATGCAGAAAATATGCATTCCTCTATAAAAGAACAAGAATTCAAGCAGTTTTAGCTATTTCTGCTGGGTTCAGCTCAAACTGAATGCAGAGATTCTGCCATAATTTCTGCAGCCCAGAGTGAACTTCACCCAGCTGACATGCCCAACAAGTCCAGGTCTGCAGATGCACATTGGTCTTTACCCCTGGATTGTGGCTGTTTGGAACACAAAACCCACCAGCACTGAGCTGCAGCAGTGTCTGGTGCTTGCCTGGTTTTGTGTTGAGGTAGGTGAAGGATCTTAGAGGAGCTTTGGGCTGGAGCAGATTTGGGCTGTAGCAGTTTGGGGCTGTAGCAGTTTCTGCCAGCATGGCATCTTCTGATGCCCTGAATTAATCATCTGCTTTCTTTTGTCTTTTTTCGTTTTTTTTTTTTTTTTTAATGCTGTTCTGTCACCAGGACAAAGCTACAGAGAAAGCACTAAGGAGAATCACAGCCCCTCCCCTTATTTTGGCAAGAATTTCAGGGTCAAAGTGCATTAGAGGAGGAAAAGCAAACGTAATTTGCTTTGCAGCAGGAATGAGAATGAGTCTCACTCTGCAGTTTAGATGTAATCACAACAATATCACTTCATTAAACTCTTGCCATTTGCATTCCCCAAACATAAAGAAAAGGTGACAAATGAAAAAAAAGACTAATAATTTCATGTCACATTTCAGGTGTTTTAAAAGACAGACTCAATACACTTATAATAGAAAGATTGCAGTCTTTCCAAAGCTCTTTATAGAGCTGGGCTTGCAACTGATATTAAGTACTACCTGCCCCGGGTTTGCAGTGTGCTATTTGAAGGGAAATTACCCCAGCAAGCCTTCTGATTTTGTGATTAAGTGATTGTGTCCATTGCTTTCCAGCTGTTTTTTGACTAATCTCATGGCCTAGATAGCAAGAGAGATTAAAAGACAGATCCACAAAGTGGCACAGGATAGTTCTAATCCATTTGCATAAGTACCTATCATTTTCATCCCTCATGTTCCCTTTACAATCCACTGTGTTATAAGTTCCTGTTGCTACAGTTCTTGTCTCAATGATTATGGTCACACAATTGCTTTCCCCGGTCAATATCTTTATTCATGAAAACACTGGCACTTCTTTTCAGAGTCATTGTAAAATGCCACTTTCAGAGGAATGCAGGATTCTGTCAGCTCTGTGGATAACTGGCATTTTAAAAAGAGAGCAGCTTGTTAGCAATTACCCTGCTCAGAACAGGTGCAGGGTTTGGATATGGGAACAATCTCTCTTCATATTTTTATTTCTTTGGGCTGCACTGGTAGAACAAAGCCGTCCTTTTGCAGAGCCAAAGTGAAAACAAACCCAGACCAAAACAACTAAAACAAACCCAGACCAAAACAACTAAAACAAATCCAAACCCACCCCGCTCCTCAGTAAAAATAAACTAAACCAAATGTGCACATATAAGTCATTCTGAGAAGTGTTGATCACTTGCACTGGTTATTAACCTTAAAAAACATTTTGTGCTCTCTTTCACCTTGATCATTTTTGCTCTAAGCAGAGAGATCTTTCCCTTGGACCTGCAAGTGCCCATTCATTAACTGGATTTTGGTTATTTGGGGTATTTTGGAACAGCTTTGTCAACACCCTTAGCTCCAACTACTCACAAAAAAAAAAAAAAAAAAAGACCAGAAACACTTATGCACTTATGGAATCTATTTAATGTGTTATGGCCAGCATTAAGAACACATTCCACATCTTCCCACTCATTTTCCAGTGTACCTTGTAACACTTACTCAAAGACAATGAGCTAGCTATTACACTAGACAAACAAGTAAAAGCTTAACTTCTAAAGCATTCTGCTGAAACCCTTGTTCAAGGTCTAATCACAGCAGATGAGTAGATGAGTTTAAACCTTAGGTCATTATTCCTGCATGTAATAAATACAAAAGCAGAGATGGTTCAGTACCTGATCAAAACAGCATGGCACCTGCACAAGTAAAGATTTGTGGCCATCTGCTTTTTTTTTTAGCTAACATAGAAGCATTCAAACAGGGAGGGGGGGAAGTGAACTATCACAGTGCTCAATACTAAAGAAACAACAGATGATGCAGGCCATGGAAAATACTGCCATAAGCACTGTTGAGTAGCTGGAGCAGAGGGAGACTTGAATAAAGTAACAATGAATGACAGAACAGTTTTTTATCTGAAAAAATGAGCAGTGACAATGTAGAGAGAGAAGCTGCAGCAGGCAAGGAGCTCCTTATGCTTTTGGAAGCTGAGCTGAATGCAAGGCACTTCCATGTAGAGGTGCAATGCCAGCATCAGGGGCAACTTCACTGAGCTCAGGATTTCACTTGTTATCCCTTTCATCCTGTGTTCATCATCTTTTATAGTTTGTTTCTAACAAAGTTTCAGAAGTGAAAATACTGTACTCTTTCCTTCCAGTCCAGCAGAAATACTTGGAGAGTTGGGGAGAATAACAGAGTTCTGACAAGACATGAGGAAGCATCTTGAGACTCAGAAGTACAGAGGGACATGAAAGCCACAGGAAGGCACCTATGGGGATTTCTGCAAATTCCTGAGGTTAACAGCTAATTCCTAAGGATAACAGCTAATGAACAGCTGCTTTATTAAATATGACTCCAGCCTCACCTCCAGACAGAAGGCTGTCAAGAGGAGTCCCACACTCCTTTGGGGGGCTGTTGGGGGGCTCTGCTCTGACTTCAGGTGATCTTCCTTGTGTCCTCACCAGACCAAAGCCCCAATACTCACACCATGCTACATGTTCTTTTTCTCACACCAGTCTCATCTGGAAGCTAATGAGATTTTTGCCTGATTAGGAAAAGCCATCTCTGTATCCTGAAGACTGCCTGTGAGATTACATGGAAATAAAGCAAGTGGCTCATTTCCAGAGAGCCCATGCACCATTAGCATCTACAGGAAATCAGCAGTTCATTTGCCATAATTAAAGAAAATTCCTAGAAGTATTTTACTAAAGCAAGTAAGGCTAAGGACAGAAAAAGATGACAAAGCAGCAGGCATAAACATGATTTTATCCAGGTTACTATGCTGTAACACAAGAAGTCTGTATAAATACTGGCACAGCCATTTATGGCCAAAAAGGTATTTTTGCATATTTCTATTGATCCTAAGTTTAATGAAATGTCACAAGATAGTAAAATATGTCTCCCATTCTTATCAAATTAAAGAAAAATCCCCCAACCAAGTAAAACAACATATCTCAAGAAAAAGGGACTTAAAAAATAAATGAATACAGTCTATCCATATTGCACACCTATAGATCTACCTTTTACAGATATAAAAAAGTTGCTTGTTGGAATTTGTACTTTTCATTGTTCAGAAACAAAGTTATACTTTGCCTGATTGTTTAAAAAAAAGGCTTCAACACGTACTTTTATCTCCCCATATAGTGGCAAGGTCCCATAAGAGATGATTTTTAAGGCTGACATGAACAATTTCAGCATTAATAAGCAGATCTGTTTGACAACACAACACTGCAGTTCACCAAAGGTTAGATAAACAGCAAAGGTTACCAAACTGCAGCAATGTCATAAAGTCATATTCAGATCTATGCCACGTCATTTTACAATTTAAATTTAACACAGTGTCCCTATTTTTAATGGTAAAAAACTGCACTGGTGCATGACTTTCAAGTAAGTTCACTGTTAGATTAGAAAAAACAAAATTGGATTTTGGAGTTTCTCACTGTTCAGGTATCTGCACACATGCTTAATTTTATGCCATTTAAGAGTCCTGGAGAATAGCTCTCACAGAAACTTTTTTTAGAAGAGTGAGATTAAATCAGGATTTATCAAACTATGGAACACATTTGTAAAGGTTATTTTGCAAATTTACGTCAATATTTTTCTATTTGTTTTCAGATTTACATATAAATTACATGCAAATAAAACAAGTAATTTAAATCCAAATGTGCCTTAATGACTCTGTGTGCACGTACATATGTACAAACTTGCACATATCACTGAATATATATACAGATAAATATTATTCATGTCAACATTCCTATAAACAAATAAAAATGTTAATAAACCAACGAGTGCCAGTACCAGAAAAGAGAACACAAACACAATGTCTGTGTTTAGAGGGATCTAAAGCAGTAGAAAGTTACATGAGTTTCCTAAGCTCAGGTGAGAATGGGAAACCAGCAACTCTTTATGTAAATATTTGCCAACAAAACTGTAGCAAGCAAAATTGCTCAGTCAGTATCACTGGGCTCTAATTGGATTTAGTTTTTCCCAGTCTGCTTCACCATTAAATTACCTGTTTTTCCAGGAAATGGAATTATATTTAAAGCAGTAGAATACTATGATTCTATGATCAGAAATAAAGATATGATTTCCTCCTGCACTTTTTAGGAGAAAAAGACCAGAGAGGTGGTCAGGAGATTTGTAGATTTAACACATTATGGTACATTATATAGAGTTAATGTATATATAATGACCCAGCAGAGCCAAGATCACATTTCACTTCAAAACAAAAAAGTGTAAGTCCTCACAGCACTGAGGACATCACATTTTTCCAACACTCATACACACATATAGAGATTATAAAAAAGCATTTGTAGAAAGACAATGGGTCACAAAATCATCTCTTTACATATTCCACTCAATTAAAAAGCAAATTTAGTACTAGGAGGAAAAAAACATGAGTTTCTTGGCTGTTTTACCAGATTCATTGATTTTTTCGGAATACTTCCAGACAATGTAAAAATCCAGCTTTTCTTTCCCTGCAAAGTCATTTTACCTAATGGCCAAATCTATCTACATAAAACACCTCAAAGGTCCTTTATCCATTATGTTTCTTTGGGAAATGTGAGCCACCCAAAAAGAGTCAAGGTCCTATTTGCTCCTATTGGCAAACTTTTCCAGATGCTGTTTTTTACTGAAAAGCAAAGAAATCCATAGATCCACTAAGGACTGCTCTAGCAAAGCCTGGACATTCTAAGGAGCAACTCCAATGAACCTTTGACTGTAGGGATAAATAATCCCTAATATAATAACAGTGCCAAGAAAAGCAGTGATGTTGTCAAGCACTCAATATATGCTTTAATATTTTTACTACTCAAGGTGAGAGCATGTCTCTTAGAAATCTTAGAAATTTTGGCAGAAATCCATCCAAACTAGGAGTTTTGACTTAGAGAAAGAAATTAATGGCACCTTTCATTTTCTCCAGAGTAATGTCTTCTTTCTGTCTGATTCCAACGACAAATAAGGTAAGGATTATCTCTATAAAACACATAATATCTATTTCTTTTGGGTTTCTTGCCATTTAAAAGTTAGAAGAGTTATAATTAGAATTCTGATAAACAGAGATAGAAGAGAAAGATCTGACCAGTGCAGAAGTGGGTACCAGCCTTTAGCAGAGCTATTACACTAAAGTGGATGAAAAGTTCCAAGCAAAAGTTCCTGTCACTGAATTTTCCATTAATGCACTGGAAGATCATTTTTGTGTGCAGACCCAGTACTCACAACAGGCACTCAGCTCAAAATCTCTCCTTGGCTCTGAGCTTTAATACAAGAGCCAAATAATTCCTTCAGATCCATTTCAACAGCTCCTACTGAAATGTCTGGAGGCAAATATTTGACTCAAATGAAGGTGTTGGGCTATGAGACAGACTGTAACACCATGGCTTTCTTTTATACTATAGGCCTTAAATAAAATGGATTCTTGTCATACTCCATGATTCCCAAGATTAATAATTTTAAAAGTATCAACCTTTATTTCCTTTTTCTAAATACTTGCAGAGCTTTTAACAAGAATGTATAAACATATTCAGTGTGTACTCAAAATCAAGCTACTAGAAGTCAGAATCCAGACCTATATGGCCAACTAAACTGAATAATTCAATTAATAAGCTACAAAAGGAATTTTCCCAGATTCATGCCATGGAGAAATGGGTTCACAGGTAATCTTGAATGTTCATAAAATACAAACCACTTTCAGAGCAAAAACAGGAAAAAAAAAAAAAAAACCAAATTAAAGCAAACAAACCACCCACAGAACAGAAGTCTGGATTTTATCACAGATACGTGGCAGTGATTAACAAATGTATTTTCAAACTGATGGAAACTCGCCAAGAATTAGTTTCTAGCTGATTTACAAAAAGGAAACTGTAACAAAAGTGTTGATGTAGTTAATACCTGACTTTTGCAGGAAAATTTCCTTCTTCACATTCTGTGTTGATTTTATACCTGTGGGGTTTCTTCCTGTTTTCTGCAGCTCGTAGCACCGTATGCTCCTCATTCCCTCCCGAGTAACTGAATCATCTTTTACATCCCTGTCTCCTTTGTGTAAACAACTTATGAAATTTTCTGGAAGCAGCTATATTACAACTTCTGAGATTGCAACTTTAGGCAGCTCTAGCTGTTCCCACAGGATCAAGATTTTGAGGAATATTAAAACTAGCAAAGCTCCTTGAAGCTGACCTGACACCACCAAGTGACAAAGCCAGCAGCTGGCTGCAAGCTGTGCCTGTGACTTCTGACTGCAGTGGCCCTTGGAGGAAGCAGCTCCTCAAGTCACAGAGTGTGGAGATGCGCTGCCAAATCCCCGTGGCTCTCTGCTGGGCACAGGGTACTGAAAATAAAAACCAGCACTAAAGTAGCTCTTCTGCAGTGGGAAACAAAGCCCAGCGAGTGCGCTCCATCCTTTCTAACTTCTCCACCTACTCAATCAGAATACATGAAAAAAAAAAAACCCCAACCAACCAAAACCAAAACCCCAAGAGCAAAACAAACCAGAAGTGGCTCTGACAAAGCTGACTCAGACCCAAGTTGGTCTGATAGAGCAGCTGGTTGAAAATCTGGTGTTTCCTCACCTCTGCCCCCAGTGTTACTGCTCGTCACAAGCCTTACAAATCACTCCATCACACTCTTGGCAACAGAGGGCCCCAAAGCATTTTTCTGTGCACAGGCTGCTCACCCAGACTTGGTAGGGGGTTAATGGGGACAATTGTGATTTTTTTTTTTTATTTTGTCATGAAAACTAACATCAGTAAAAAGCTCAGCTTCTAAAATCCAATCAGTCCTACTTGATGATGGGGCACTCTTTCCATTAGTGCTTTCTACAGAAGCCTTTGAGAGCAAAAACCATTGCTTTGCCCAGATTTGAAAGTGAAATAAAAGTGTTAATCTCATTAGTTCACCAAGACTACCTGTCTACAAGAGAATATTCTGCAAAACAACGTGATGCTTTAATTACATGTTTCAGCATGATGCAGCAAGAGAAATTGAAGCAATACATCTAATAGGAAAAGAAAGTTTCTAATCCAGTAAAACAAGTGCATATCTACACTGTTAAAACTTAATTAAAATATATCAAAATGGTTCCTTATGTACCATAGCTGGAATGTAGTAAATGTTCTTCTGACCTAGGGAAAAAAAGTTTGGGTAGTAATTAGTCCATTATTACCCCTAGAAGGGGAGTATGCATACGCTGTTCTATTTATGCTTCATACTGCAAACAGGATTTTGCAACAGAAAAGTCCGACATTTCGACTTGATAATTTAATTACCTGTGTAATTTTATTCTGCACATTTAGGAGGAGTGTTTACTTCTTATTACAAACAGAAAGCTGGATTGTTTTTTAAGAATGCAAAAAATGAATAAAAATAGCAGACATCTGAAAACATCCAAGAGAATAATGAAGAGTTTTGCAATGTACAACTGCAACAACAGTAATTGTATATGTCAGCTTCTGAAACAAGAAGCTACTAAAAATATACAAAGTAATTCTTCTGGGTGCCCTTACTGAAGTGGGAATCAAAAAATTGTAGTTTATCCAAAAGCTGTCTTATTACCACTCACTATCTACCCCCAAGTGTACCACCTCTCTCCGAATATATCTGCATCAGTAGCCAACACACTGCAAGGCACTGCAGGAAGAATGTTTTATTTTCTCTTTTTTATGCACTCCCTGTGGTGATTAGTTGCATATTTAGGTAACCCTGCAAGTGAGCAACGAAAGAAACCCTTGGTGCTTTTGTCAATAATTTATTTTAAAGGTGCAACTTCAAATATTTAAGCATACCCAGGAAGAAAAGGGCATAAGCTGTTTAAAAAAAATGAGACCCATTCCAATTCTTCCAGCCACTCAGTAATTACTGTGTTAATGTGAAGGTTACAAAGAAAGAAAAACATATTATTCAGATTATAAGTCGAGCTATTGTTGCAGGACAAGAATTACATCAATGCCTGAACTACAGCCACAGCTCCCTCCATGAGCACACACTCAGGCTGCACATCTCCCAAGCCCTGCACTTGTGCTCTAAACTGCAGCTGCAATTAGGTGTGCTCTGACTGCAGCCGGGTTCATTTGCTGACTTCACTGGGTAATTAGACAGGTGAGTGGAAGAAGTCATCAGGACAACCAATTGTGGCTTAAGTGTAACAGTTTCTGAAATCCTTGTCAGGTAGGAGTGGAGAGGCATGAGGAGAAGTGGAAATTCACTCAGCTCAAACAGCACAAGTAACCATGAACAGCTCTACCTCCCCTGTGATACCTTCCTTTTGCTCTTATGAGAAAAATAAATTATAATAAGGCCACTCTCATCTCAGAGGACAATATCTTGATGACCCACCTCTATCCTGATGCCTGCACCTGAGCAGCCAGTCAGTGACAGCTACTCAAGGGCACATCTAGGTACTGCCAGATGGCACCAACACATAAACGTGGATTTAAAGAAACAATGGTCACATTTTCAATTATAGATCCGATTTTCAATCACACACCTTTTATGGGTCACCGTCTTCTGAGATTACAACAGTAATTTTCACACCTGAAAACCAGACTGATAATCACAGGATGGGTAAAACTTCATGAAGTCCTTTGTCAGTTATGAGTGGCTCTGAACCTGACTGCTGTTTAATGTACCAGGTGACAGAGATGATACAAGGTCAAAGGAGAATGAAATACTTGGAGTATAGAAAATTTCCTTCACAGAAGCACCATAATTATCTAAAAATGGAGACAGGCAAAAAGTGACTATGTAGTGCATCTCAACTTTTTTTTTTATTCCTATTTACAAGTGTTTCATCTTAATTGTCAGATTTCCATCCACATCCATATCCAAACTGGTACCGTGGTTTTCTTATACCAAAAGAATGGAAAATTCAGGGAAGAAAAAACCTTAGAAGACAAAACGCATACACTCAGAAATTCAAAATTTTGTAAGACTGGCAAATGTAGGTGCCTAAAGCTTCAGGAAATCATAGCATTTTAGAGAGTTTTCAGTAGACTGAGAACAGTGATCACCTTGTAGTGTATTTCAGAGTAGTGGAAGTTTTTTGCTTTAACAGTGAGTGCTTGTCCATCTCAGTAGAATAAAACCAATAGAATAAAATTAATTTGGCACTATTTTAAGGGGTTTTTTGACTAATTTCCTAAGTCCTCAGAAGGTTTTTCATTTTATCATTTTGCCACAGAAGTAATCATCCAGAAGAAAGACTAAGGAACATCACAACCCTGGTCTACTTAATTCTTCACAAATGAGGCATTAAAAATGACCACCTGAGTTGCAATTACTACCAGTAGTTTTTAATAACTCTTAGATTCATACATCTGTCCTGCTGCTTTACAATACAATAACCAAGTTCAGTCTTCAGGAGTATCTACTCAAGCCTTTTGAAAATTGCCACTACTGTCTTCAAACTTCTCTTTAAATTATTAAAATCCTCCCTAGCACTCAATTCCTTCAGAAATTCCTTTTTTTATTCTGTTTGGTAAAACTGGAATAATTTGCAGAGAACATTTGCTGTAGCAGGTGACTGAAACTTCATTCCCCTTCCCATTTTAGCCCATTATTCTACACTTACTCTTGGTTTTGTTACCCCTAACACTGACAAAAGAGAGTTTAAATTACCTCCTTTTCTTCAAAAGCTCTACATTGCCTCTCATCTTTACCTGCCCACATTTTACAGACACCATATAACTATCTCTTCCCTTCCACAATTCTCATTTTCTATGCATTAGAGTTTTACTGTCTAGAGGTATAAGTAGTTCTCTTAGCTACAGTGACCATTAAGAACTGGAAAGGTGAAGCCAAATCACTCTGCTCTATCAAATGTCTGCAGCCATAAGAATAACTTCTAACATTTCTAAACATATAAAAGCACACAGACCTTTTTTGAAAAGGACTATATTAAGTTATTTTTTACCCTATTTACGAGCAATTATGTGTTGTGAACCTAATTCCTGGTCAAACTACATTTTATGCAAGAAAAAAAAATCTTAAATAGTAAGACCTAGACATTATTTTAATGATGTCCAAATGCCCATGGACCTGGTAAGATTGTTTTAGCTACTCCAGCAGAGGCCAGGCTGACCCCTGGGGTTCGGTCACCAGGGATGTGTCCACAGTGCTCCCTGTGGGAATCACCCAGAGCTCTCACAGAGCCTTCAGCACCTCCTGCACCTCTGCCCTGCACAATGCAAAATGCAAAAACAATTTCCATTCTCTCCAAACACCTGATAATCTCCAGGATTTAATGCTGCAACATTTATTAGCTCGCATCAAAAAGGATTTGCCAAAAACAAGCAGCGCTGCCAATCAAATGAAATCCTCACAATTCTCTGCTGTTGTAGACCAAACTCTTTTCTGTCAACCTCTTCTTTTGAGCTAATATTGTATTTTTTGAATGAAGGAAGCAGATTATGGGTCTTTGCACCATTTACAAGGAAATACTATGTTATACCAAAACTTTATTCACCCACAATGAACATCTGCATAACAAAAACACAGCACAACTAACTAGCTAGCAAAATGATACTCCTTCACCTTCCCACAGCAACAACCAAAACTTCAAAATGGCAAAAACAAAGAGTTTTAAAAAATGTAAATAAATTGTGGATTGACCTTGAGCAGATGCCACAGGTTCGAATCAAAGGTAAAAATTACATCTGAAGACAAGTCATTAATTTTAAATTAATTTTGAATATCAGTTTTGAGTGTGGACTCTAATCTAATAAGGTTAGAATTCAAAGAAATTCTCACCCAAAAATAAGCTTCACAGAAACTTCAGAGATGCAACATTTTGTAATCATGAAAGAGGATAAAAATAATTCATGTTTATAGGCAATCAGCTCCTTTTTTTTTTAACATGAATTACTGATTTTGAGTGTGTACTCTGTATTTGTACTGTAGGTACTTTGTAAGGGTTCACACACTTTGAATTAATCATGCAGAACCACGGATGGATCTCAGATCTGCTCTAAAGTCCTCAGCAGTTTCTCAGGGTGATGCTTTTAATAGCACCTAAATTAAGCCTCTTTATTTCAATAGAGATGACTTCTTTTAAATCAGCACCCAAAGTCCCACTCAAGTCCTAATCAAGTTAAAGTACTGTGAAAAGCACCGCATTTTAATTTCCCTGCACTTTAGTATTTGCACACAGAAGCATGCAAACCTACCTTATACCGCCTGGACACTGTCCTTTCAAAAACAAAAAAAGAAAGCCTAAAAGCAATTGTGAGCATCAGTTCAAAACTGGTTTTGAGCTAACACACAGATTTCTGGGTTGATTATCCCGATGTATAACCAGGGCAGATCTGTCTACCTGCTTAGAATCATTCCTTACTTACAAAGCTTAGAAGACTTAAAGAGGATCAATCACTCTGCACATCTGGGAACCAGTAATTAAGCCACAGCACAGAAAACTGAAGTGATGCAGGGCTGGACAAAGAAATGGGATACAACCTCTCACCTGGGAAAGGTTCACAGGGCCCCAAAGCAGCCAGCAAGAGCTGTGTGCTCAAGTGGTGAATAAATACTGATCTGTCCTGCAAATGGGCTCATGTGAAGAACAGCCACCCAGCTCAGAGATTAAAAGTGTCTTCTGACAGTGGAAAGTTACCCAAATATATAATTTCTTACACCAGAGGCAGTATATTCTGTAATTTAGTGGATGTGACTTAATGGATGTGTAAAACACATTTTGCATATCAAAGCAAAATATGTATTGTAAGTTAAAAAAAACCCAAACTTTAAAATTGTGCATAAAAGCATTGAAACATAAAATGAGTTTTGCAAGGATGCCATTTGGCTGAGAGGCTTGAATCCAGAGTTTTTATGTATATAGTAGTTTTTCTTAGTAAACATTTCAATTCTTCTGTCAGTGCCTTCCAAGTGATTTCTCTAACTCCCCACACATGAATTTCCATCTCCCACACATCCAGGTTTCAGGGATGATAATCTTATTTTAGCAGAGTGGCTGGAGACACTCTGAGCCAACTCAGACAGGAATTCTCTAACTCCAGAAAGGAAGAAGTCCCAGAGTTGCTTCCATCAGTGCATGTACTGTAGCAAGGCCATTTTGAGGGCAAAGCCTAATTATCATTTGGATACAGTTTTACCTTCAAAACCAAACATGAAAGTAGTAGTATAATATGCCTCATTTCCCTTGTCTATTTTTTTCTATTTTAATTTTCTGATTTTAATGAACAAAGGCACTCCAGAAACAGATTCTATACACATAAAAATAGACTTCAGTCTTCAAATATGACCTTTTAATTAAAATATAACAGATCATTAAAAAAATTATTTCAACAGCTGAAAACACTAGAAATAGAATTATTTTAAAACAATATAAAAGAGAGAAGTAGTGGCCAAAGTTACTTTCATTCTCAAGAGAAAACTCACACTGTTTGTGCAGTGAGTGGGGCACACAGTATATCATACTTACACCAACACATTTTAAGCTGGACTGAGGCACAACTGAAAGACAACAAAACCTTCAGTTCCCACCAGCACAAACCCAGAGGTACTGGCTGGCTGCATTCTTGAAACAGCTGTGAAGGACTTTTGGAAGAAGGAGGAATACAGAAGATAGAGTTGTGGTGTTTTCCCTATTCCAGTCAGAGCACCATCCTAAACACAGGAACCACGGAGCCTGGCTCAGAGCAGGGGCAGGAAACATTGCTCGGGAAAATTTAACTGAGGAGTCAAAGCTGCCTGGAGAGCAAGGCAGATAGAGCACAGGGGTAAATCTGCTCATGCTCTGTTTTTTGACTCAAAGTAACCCTTCACAAAAGACACATCGGTTTGGGCGCTTGGAAGGGATGTTGGTTTACAGGCAGCAAAAGATGTTATGAATGGAGAGTTTCAGTGAAGCGCTCATACAACAGAAAGAACAAGTGAGGGGGAAAAAAAGGGATCTGTAGCAGGTCAGTGTCTGGCTTGAGCAAAGACTCAACTAGGTTACTACAACAATTTGTTCCTGAGGAAAGCCTTTGAAGAGGGGCTGCAGCCACAGGGGAGGAAAAGCCTGGAGGCTCATCCTCCTGGCTCCTGCACAAACAGAGCTGTGTAGCCTTGGATGAAACAGGAGCAAGTGCCTCTTATTGATGTGGGATGCTTTGTAAGCAACACTTTCCTCCTGGAAACTTCCCCATTCCTGCACTTCCCGACAGAAAGCACTGCCTAGCCAGAGCAAACAGCAGCAGCTACAGAAACAGGAGGTGAGCTCTGCTCCCTTGCAGTCACTCCCACCACACATCCAGCAGATGAGGGGATGGGAAAGGTGACCCTGTGCTTTCACAGCAGAGGCTGAGGTGCACACATGCTGTATCTCCTAAGTCTTGCAAAAAACCTCCACACCAGCAGCTGACTTTCCTTTGATGTGCACCCAGAGATGGGGCAATTTCCATCATCTCTACACAGACAGTGTCACCCCTTCCAATCCCAAGCCTGTGTGTGCACTCAGCAGTTTTGCAGGATTGATACTTCATCTTCCCTAGAAGCTTATAATGGAGAAAAGTCTCTTTTTTTTCTTCTGCTCTTGATGGCAGTGGTGGAAGAGACAATTCATAACTACACATTTTCTTCTGCAGCTAAGCCAGTGCAGCTAAGCCAGTAAAATTATCTACCTCACATCACGCTTGTTTGCACATTGCTGAAGACAGTGCAATAAAACACAGCCCTCAAACCTTTCTCCCACTAAGAAAGCCCTTTTTATAAATATTTCCTTAATTCCAGTTTAACAAGAGGTACCATTACTCATCCATTTCACATCTATCATGGCATATCTATCTGAACAGATATTTTTATTCTTTTTTTTTTCCCATTAGTTCTTACCTGAAAGATACATTTTTCTTGGACTGCTGGTGACAGAGATCATATAAGGAGAACAGTCCTGCATTGCTTTCCAAACATTTGGAATTACAAAGTCTCAAGGAAACTTTCTGGGTGCTCTTTCATGGCCATGGTTTCCAGGGCAAACAGGTGCCTTTGCTAGAGTATACACCATGTTTTAAAATGAAAGATTTTTTCAGTGGCTGCACAGTGTCTTTTCCGCCTGCCAAATCCAGAGTTTTATTATTAGGCAGAAGGTCACAATTCACACTGCATTTCAAGTTTCAGTATTTGTTTGATGCCTCACTCTGTTACTCAGAGGAGTTCTGATCTACATACTTCAGATGCCAACATGGATCAGAGCCAGCCTTAAAAATATGTAAATTTGAATTGCCAGAGAAGTAATGATTAATTAAATTCACAGGAAGTTATTTCAAAACATGTTTGAGGTAACATTAATTTTAAAACTGCCTCAGTTAGTATTCCACACACATGCTTAAAATTTTAAATATTGCCAAACATTAAGAAGATGACTTTTGAGAAGGATTATGAACAGTATGAGTTTTCACAACAGTCTCTCTCCTTTTCTGTCTGCAGAAAAATGTGATATATAAGACTTCCTTTTTTTCTTTCCTTATTTCAGCATCTGGAAATGTTCTTGCAGTTCTGTGAAAATAAAATTTCTTTCTACCTTGTATCAGTACTCTATTTCAGGGTTAACAGTTACTTCTTGACAGGAAATAAAGCCAAAAAGACAGAGAAGAAGATTAGGGTTGGTCCTGCTTCAGAAGGATGTATGATATAGTGTGCATCTTCACAAGAATATTAACCAGGTTTGGGCTATTTTTTAATCGTTTTTAAACAACACATTACCCCAGATTCTGACTTCAGCTACAGCTCTGGAGCACCAGTGCCAAAATCAGAGATGACTCCAGATGAAAGCCAGACTGAGCCCTTTTTTTCTTAGTGATGCACCAGGTTAAGGCACTGGAGCCACCCAAATATAAACTTCTAAGAGAATGATAAGTAAGGGTCCAGCAGCACCTCATAAACCACATCAAGGATTTGTGCATTGACACATTTTAAAGAAAAGGCAGAAGGGGCCCTGCTGAAGGGATCATTACAAAAGGCTCTCCTCCTCCATGAGGGCTTTGCTGACACACCAACCACCTCAGGCAGAGAAGGTGGGGATTGAATCTCAAGGTAGGACTCTATATAAATCATCTTCTGAAGCTGTGCCCTTGATGATCCCTCAAAGCTGCTACTGCTTTGGTTGAGTAAGCCCTGAAACCTTCCAGGACTGAAGACCTCTGCTTCTGTAAGCTCTTTTCATACAGTACTTTAACAAAGAAAGTTTTTGAAGCAGACAATTCTTTATCGACTTCTTCACACATCCTGAAATGCTCTCTTAAATTTTATGGATCTCTCAACATAAATGAAGCACCCTTCTGGAATTCAGACAATAGAAAATGCCCTTTAGTGTATCTTTAAACCTGCTGAGAATTTATACGCACTCATTTGAACAAATAAGAGTAACTGTGTGGTAAACCTGTATCTGGATTTAGGTGTCCATCACAACAATGAACCAAGCATGACTCAGTACTAATAATCTATTTACAAAATGTTGGTGCTTGTTTTGTTTTGTTTTCTAATGAAGTCTGGTTAAGCTTCAGTGCTTCATCTGAATCCTTCTGCATTTAAACTTTGCTTAGGACATGAATGCAGCTCCAAAGCCTCTTATTAAATCCTCATTCAATTATGCTCTCCATGGATGTACCATAAAGCTGAACTGTTACTTGCCACATTGACACTCAGAAAGTTTTAGTAATTTTAAGTGGTAATCTGTTATGCAGCATCCGACAAAGCTGTCCTGGTAATCACCTCTGATGCTTTCTACTGTTTTTTGGACCAAAAAGAAGTCTCCTTTCCAAAATGAACTGTTTGCAGATAACACAGAGAAAGCCCTCTGGCAGTAATGTCTGTCTGTACTCCTTACTCATTTTCTTACTCCAATCCCTCCCTGCTCTTTCCCTACCCTTTAATAACTTCCCACATTTTCCCATATTTTAATACACTTCTGTGGCAAATTGTTGCTGTTCTTGTCCACCAAATATCCCTAACCTGTCTCAAAGAACTGCCTAATCAAGTTGGTTTTCCTGTGATTATGCCATATTTATCCAAATTCTTAAACACACTCCGGTTTCCAATTCAGGTTTTACATTTCCTACCAATTTTCAGGGTTTTCTACTACCCACACTATCAGTGTTTATATAAATAATAATAAGCACCTCCAGATCTTTATGAATTGTGGGTCATCTGCCGTGGATTTATTACAAAGTGCAAAACAAGAATCTAAGAAAAATGGAAATAAAGATTGTTCTGTGCTTTAAAAACCAGACAAATGAGCACAACCAACCTGTGCCTGTTCCAGTTCAGCCTCCAGAGCACACAGAAAGACAAAACCCTGCTTTACTCCTCTGCAGACATGCAACACTTCATAGGCAAAGGTAAGTGACAACGACGTCTCTCGAACTCTTTTCTTCAGCTCTTTATTTGTCCATATTTTCTGTAATGAATTCCATAATTACATTCTGTAATGAATGTTTACCTTATTCTTCTCTACTGTTCTAGTATTGCATTACTTCCTAAAAAAAAATGTGATTTATATGGCATTCTCAGCATTCAAACTAACAGAGAATACATTATTTTCCAGCCCCAGATGAAGAGCCTTCCCCCATTTTTCAGTGTCTACATTATTCCTGCATGCTTATTATGGAGTATTCAGTTTTGAATACTCAGCCAAAATTGTACCTGCCAGTTTTATGAAGAATTGCGGCTTTCTAATAAGAAACAGAAGACCAGAAAGGGAAAACAAAAAACAAAAAACAAAAAACAAAAAACCAAAAAAAAAAAAAAGAGGAAAAAAAAGAGGAAAAAAAAATTCCAAACCACAAAAAAACCCCAAACCAGTATAATCCTGGTTTGTTGGGTTTTTTAATGGATTAAAAACAAACACAGTAAAAATTAAAAGCATCAACAGAGTAGCACCAACTGTGAAGTTAATAAAACTCCTCTTATCGTCATGAACAATGAACTGGAAAAAATAGATATGGCTTTTCCCTCTTCCATTTATGTAATATACTAAATCATTCTAAGTGTTCAAAATGCATATTAAATTATTGACCATACCAATCTCCCTAGTCCATAAAAAATCCTGCAGAGAAAGGCTGTGCCCACACAGCTCTGCTGGCTGCATCCCTGCTGCACAGCACTGCACACAGGTCTGGGCATCTTTGGTGCCTCAAAACACATTTATTGACTTGTGGGGGACTTTTCTGGTTGAAGATGCCCCAAATAAAGGAAGGCTGTGCTGTTTTGTTGAAAGCCTGTTTTAACAGCACACAGCACCCAGGAGAGATACACAAGTGCTGAAAACCCATCTCCTTGGTGTTTGTGGAGGCTGGGCAGGGATGGTATTGCAAGCCTTACACATTTCACTGTTATATGTCTTTATTTATCTATTAAAAAGTATTTACATGCATTTAAATGTCAGTACTTATCTATACTTAGATATATAATATCAGTCTGGTATTTAAGATATTTAAATATCCTGAAAATAAATAGTATGTAACTGTAGATGTTTAGAAACACTGCTCCTAAAAACCGTGTTGCAGTGGCTATGGACAAGAAGCAGCTAAAATTAGAAAATAATGATAGCTTTTTTTCATTGGACTGGAACATGAAATATAATTCATATGTCAAAGATGCCACTATCATTTCCTGAGGCAGATGACAACAAATATCATCAAAACAGCTTAGTTATATGAAGGTACTGCTTTGAGGACAGCAAAACAAATGATTTTGCAAGTCCAATGCAATGACAGTATGGGAACTTCATGCTGTTTGCAGTGTGTTCTAGAATCAGGAAATAAGAACAGCAACAAGAAGCTTTGTTAAGGATTAAACACTGATAGAGTGATATGGAGAGAGATCCTGAATAAATGAGTATTCAGGATGAGTTCATTATGCTACTGCAGCAAACTAGCCAGCCCTGTCTTTGAGATGGATGTGTTTGCTCTCAGTGAACACCACAGAGTAAATATCAGAGTTCAACCTATTCCAAAAGAATCTGAAGTCAGGAAAAGTAATCTGCATAATAGCAGCAATTTCCAGAAGTATTTACTATTAATTAAATACATGATTGAGAAAACTTGCTAGCAAACTCAATGAGCTTTCAGTTACTCAAAAAAACCCATTAGTAGTCTGCCTTTAACCTTAAAAGCTGCAAAAATCTACTCAAATTTGCCAAAGATACCACATGAAACCACTAATTCTTCTGCCTTATACATTCTTAATTATTTATTTTGCACAGTGCATCCACTGCATGGTTTTTCAGTTGAACTAGGGATGTTCTTGGCAGATACCTAAATAGCTTCCAAGGGAAAACTCTTCCAAACCCAAAACAAGCTGCAGGTACCCCAATGAGCATCACACCTGCCTCTACACATCCTGCTGGAACTTGGTGCAAAATGGGGCAGAAAAGGCACAACGTATATTAACAATGACCTTTAAGTCTGAAAACTCACTGAAATTATTCTTACTTACTATTATTTTGTTTAAACTACAGAATATTAAGTAAATATTATTTATATGAACCCTTGCAGCACTAATTAACTTTTACAAATATTCTGAGGCATTCCATTAAATAAGATACACATCAAAATCACTGCTAGGACATGTACAAAAGAAACCTGGCAGTCTACAAGCCTGCATCTGCCAGGACATTTCTGCCCTTTTCTACCACAACACACACTGTAGGGATTACGTCTGCATTGCTAATGCCAGGTTACAACAAGAAAAAAAAAAAAGACTTGAGGATCTCCTATCCAACACAACACCGTGTTAGGCAACATTGCACTTTGCATTTTACACAATTCGTGTATTGGAGGAAAAGTCTAAGCCTGATCTTACGAAAGCAAAAGAACTAAACTAGAGTAGGAGACACTTTAGGTAACGGTTCAGAGTTCCTGTTGTTTCTAGGAATACAGGAATAATTGTTTTTCTCTCAGCATTTCACTATTGGTTCATCTATTAACCCTCGATTTTGCAAAACACTCTTCTAAATTACCTGCTACAAGTTGAAAAAAGACAAGAAAATGATGATTCTGCAGTAGGTTCATTAACTCCTTTCCTAAAGATCAAGACAGTAACGTTACATATGTGTAGATTTTCCTGCATCTTTTATGAAAGAGAAGTATCAGCAGTACACTGCATTATTTTTGCAAATGGTTTCCAGCTAGTGAGGTCCAAATGACATACAGCTTTATAAACAGCCTTGCAGCACATAAACCTGTAATGAAATACATCACTGAACCAACCTGCCTCAGTCACTGTAGACCTGCTGCTGCTCCTATCTCAACACAAAACCTGGTACCATGTAGGACAGGCAAAACACTGCTTAAACTGACACAATGTTCAGAATATTCACCCAGTTTGCCCAGATAAAAATAAGCACCAGCTCTGCTGGCAGCAGTTGAACAGCAAACATCTTCCCGCAGTGGCTGATGAAAACGTCAAGGAGAGTGAGCTCCAGTAGGATAAATGAGGTCACTGTTTGCAATTCCCTGCCAGCCTGCTGGTTGAAGAAAACACCATTCGTCAGTAAACCTAAAGCAAAACACACTATACCACAAAGCTGTCCCCAACTCATTACTCATCCCGTCCCAGAACAAACACAAGCAAAAAAAATTACTTTTAATTCCAAAAGACAGCCTGTACACCTCTTACTATTATAAGCACAATATTGGTTTAAACACTGAATAAAAACTAAAATTTAGAAGTAATTTCACAGTAATCACAATCTACTTTAAGAAAGGAAAAAAGGGCAAAAATAGATGCAAATCAATGGTTGTAGCACTGCTTCTGAACCACTTCTCCAAAATTAGTCTATAAACCCTTGGAGGTCCAATATTTATAGGGGGCCCTGAATTCACATGCAACACATTCCTTGTGTTAATCAGCCTTAATAAATGGGTCCACCTCAGGGCTTTGGGCAATCCTTTGATGCTCAATCTGCCTGCTTTGAGGAACTGCTCCAGGAAATTATTTCAGGACTTTTAAATAGAGTACATAGGGAGAAGGCAGCCATGCTGAAGGGTTTAGAGGTGTTTCATGGAATGGCATGTTCAGCCCATGGTTCTTGGGAATGCCCAGAGACCACAGACACTGGAATCAACTCACAGTTTAAATCCCCTTGTGGTACCACAAAAACAACAGCTGCACAGGATAGTTCATTCCAGGACATCTGACTATCAACGAAAAAAATCTTTAACTTTATCCATTTTTAATTAGGCTTTGTCAATAAGAAAGCCTGGCTGAGCTTTACACAGGTCTCCACTCCTGTAATGCTGGCACTGTTTATCCTCAGCAGTTCTAATCCCCCTTTGAAAAACGAAGTGTCAGCATCAGGAATTAAATGCATTAAAAAATGAACACCAGAATGATCACACAGGCCATTTGTTCCCTTTAAGCACTGCTTATACACAAATAGATAAAAGTATTGCCGAGATAGCTGAGGAAGCGTTGACAAGCCCTTGGGGAAAAGAGTCTGCTGCTGCTGGCACGGTGCAGGAGCACACCTCTCTCAGGAGCATTAAGCAGAGCAGGTATGGCACAAGGAGGAGCTCTGACCCCTCCACAGGCCAGGAGTCAGAGTGGGATGGAAGTTTAGGAACAGACCCACGCTATGGCTTTGAAGCAAACACTTCCAAAGGGACACAGGGGGATAGAGTTCTGCTCCTCACTTCCCACCTCGGGTCAGGACCAAAAGGCACTGCCTATTACTGGAGAAAATAAACATCTTCCCCCCTCCCCAGAAAATCCCATGGCTGTGATATCCACCACGGGGCTCTTTTCTGGGGGTCACAGCTCTGCACCCTGCTGTGGGCACAGGTGGGATTCCAGGGGTGAAGGAAGTTTGGACAGGATGCAGGATCAACTGCAGAAAGGAACTCCATGACTTGGGTCACACACCTCTGCTACCTGCAAGACAATGCTCTCTACTCTCCATACACAGCTTTGCCAGGATTGTAAGTTACACAATTAATACTTTTAATATACAGTAATTACCCTGTTTCTTCTGTGATCTTGGGATGAAAGCACAGCACACGAATACAGATTGCTGTGTTATGGCACAGGGACCTTCCAGGCAAACAGCACCCTGTGGATGCAGCTACACCCTGCCCAGCACTTCTGAGAGCAGGAGAGATCTCAGGAGGGTTTCCTTCTTTTAATAACTGAACAACTTAATTCAGGAGCCACTGACGAAAGAAATATATGAAGCACAATTCAATTATTTCCAACTGCTAATTTTACAGTTTCTTAAAATGCCATTTCCTAGATGGCTGCTCATGCTTCCTGAGGGGGGCTGTGCTTTGCCAGGGGAGGGGCTGTGTTTCTGGGGGCTCTGTCCTTGCACTCCTCTTGAGACCCTCAGCTCCATCCTTGACCTGCAAATCAAGCCCACAGCCCAGCCCAGAGCTGAGCAGCTGTGCCTGAGGGTCTCAGACTCTCAGCCCACAGCCTGCTCACAGACTGCAGCACAAACCCAGCAGATTTTCCTGAGCATCAGGGCCTGCTGGAAACACCTGCACCCAGGAGAGTTGGGCAAAGCCACTCCCAGTCTATTCCCAGCACTGCCCAAAGGCACTTTCAAAGACCATGCCCTGCTACCCTCCTCCTCAGTCACTCCTTGATAGGGAATTATAGACCCACAGAAATGGGCACATGTAGAATCCCTGTCTGCATTTAAGTGTTCATGTAACTTTTGAAAATGCTGCAGTTGACAGGAGCCCCTGGGGCTCTTGGCCACGGACAAGGTGCCACAGGTGCCAAGAGCACATGCCAACACGGGTCTGATGTGCAGAACGTGGAGGGACACATGATCTGCACCACACCCAAGTCACATCCAGCTCTCCAGAGCTTCCCATCTGATTAATAAGGCACCTCAACTCCCTAAAACACATGGGAAGAGACAATCACACCAGCACCTGCCCTGGCACAGCAGCACCATGGCAGCAACAAGTGAATGGCAAAAAAGAGAGCAAGATGACAAGGGCCATGGATGCAAAAACGGATCCTAAAATGTCCTGATTTTCAGTGGGACACTATCTGTGTCTTAGGGCTCTTGCCTTGATGAAGAAGGCTGCATACAGCCTGAAGGCACACCAGCATGGCACCTGTAATTTCTGAGAGCAGTTCATGAGTGAAGGATCTGCTGCTGTCCACTTTCAAAAACAAGGAAAAAAAAAGAAAAAGCACTGGAGAAACCAAAACTGCTGCATGGAGAAGATGGATTCCAGAGGCAAACAAAAAAATAGCTGAAACATGAGACACTTGAGAACTTTTTATCTCCAAAACGTAATAGCTGGAGCCTTTCATCTTCTTAGCACACTAACCCAGCAGACACAGAGGTGGGAAGCAGCACACAGCTAGGACCTGAGAAAGGGTGGCTGGTGAAAGCATATCCACTTGAACTCAGCTTTGGTCTGAAGCTCTACAACGTGCTGTATCAGCTGAGAGCATCCTGCAGGCTCCACTGCTGAGAAAGGTTTTAGAAATGTACCTTTCAAAATGTCTTTCACCAGAATCTCTTTTATCTCTCACAATGATAAAAGCACTATTACACTGAAATACTCTTGGTTTTACCAGCTGACATCTAGAGCTGTCTGTGAGGCATTTTTCAAAAAAGTCCCAGCAACATTACTATGCAGAAAGACTTTATATGATTATTATTGCTCTTCATTACTTCATTACATCTTTTACTATGACATAGTTATTAATAATATAAATATTTGAAAGTAATCACACATTGATATGACATAAATCTTCTTTTTGTTCTTTTGTGGAAAAAAACATAGAGTCTTGAAGATGCACTCATACCACAAACAAACAAAAATTTAAAAAAAAAAAATTGCTGGGAGGAAGAAATCTCTTTCAGTAAGGGGATTCCCTTAGTGCTGTCAACAGTATCTGAGCTACTGCCAGGTTGTATCCCAGGAACTGTCACCTTTACACTGTCCATACTTCTTCAAACAGACCCTGATCACGTGCAGGACGTGGGACAAGGACGTGGGACAGCCCCTGGAGTGGCTGGCAGCAGTGCCAGCAGTGACAGCCACCTGCCTGTGCCAGAGCACCAGGGAAGCAAAGCACCCACTGTTTCCCAGCACAACAAAATGCAGGGAGACAGTGTGGAAGGCAGGGGGAAGTCAGGACAACTCTGCATTACAGCCTGTTCTCTTTGCTGTTCTTTCTCATTGAAAATGCTCTTTGATCACAGGTCAGAAATAATTCACCTCTGTCACCTCCCTCCCTTCAGGGCTGCAGAGACGTTCCTGGGCAGCTCAGCACAGCGAAGCCTGCGAGGTCTGCACAGCTCCAGTCAACACAGAGCTCACTCTGATGCCAACAAGCGAGGCCATTCAGACAGTGTAAGAGCTCAGGGCAGCGGGGTCAGCTCTCTTCTCTGATAAACAGGATTTTAATCCTCTCTCCTTCCTTGCTGCAGTTAGTGTTGCCATGGTCTGTACAGAGCAGTTTTCCTGACTTCAGCCATACAAGGGTAAAACTGGCTTTGAAGCCCAACAGAAGGCACACAAATGGAATGGAGAAAAGCTTTTTACTGCAACTTGATGAGAACATTTGGAAAAAAAAAAACCACACCTGTCCTGTAGCTGATGCTTTCAGGAGAGAGGTAACACTTTTGTCTTTCACTTCTGAAGCCACATAGTTGCTACAATGGTGATTTCCACTCTCTTCATGTGACAGCAAAAACATAAAACAAGCCTGTTAACAGCTTGGGCAATGCTACATAAGGGAAATATTATTCCTTTAAATTGCAAGGGGAAAAACATCTCAGAAGTGAAAAATGTAATATTTGTACTACACTGTTTAAGTGTAGATCTCAGAACATGCTCAGGTCCTCACACATATCAGTATGCTGTCATGAACAGGACCAGGAAACAACTCAAACAAAGTGTAATTTTTACTGAACCCTAACTAAGGCTCTCATTACACAGAAAAATGAGGTTTTATGCTGATCCACACTATTCTTCTCTGAACAGCTTGCTGGTTGCTTTTAAAAAATGCACAGTACAAATGTCTTTAGCCTTCTCTAACGTTCCCAATTACAAAACTTTAACCTTTGTCAATCACCTATGTCTAAGGTTTATATTTTGTGCCACCAAAACACTCTGACACAATGCCACTTTCTCTCCTGGGAGCCAGCAGCCTGAGACAACTCTGAAATCATGACCTAACTCCAATAAACCCCCAGAATTATGCCAGCACTGTTTGGGTACAAATGGGCCCTGAAGCAGATCCTGTGACTGGGATTCAGCAGCCCCACACCATCCCAGCAGTGGTTCAAAGGCACTGCAGACCCTTTCCTCACTGCCTGGGATGCCCTTGCCTCGCTCCTCCTAATTCTGCTTGCTCTCCATTTCAAAAGGAAATGCAGGCAAACATCTGAAGAAAATACAGCTCAGATATTGCTATGTTTTATGCAGGAGAAATGCTCATAAAACTTGACTCTGAGAATGTATTTTTAATAGCAATGAAGGAAAAAAAAATATTTTTGGACTGGAGATTTAACCCACTTGTACTGGGATATGAAATCATTTCACCAGGCTAAGATGCAGACTCATTTCACCATCATTGCAGGCATCTAATTTAAGAGCAAAGTCACCCAGGCTTCCCTCTATAATTAACTGAGAAAGACTGATGACCTGAATTGTTCTGCTGAAATACCTAAAATTTGTCTAATCCTCCCCGCTGATTTAAGAACTTCATCTAAGGCTTAAAGTCAGGTAAGAGGACTTTCAAATTAAAAAGAAATTAAAAAAAAAAAAAAAGAAAGAAAAAGAAAGAACAGAAGGCAACCCAGAAACCTAGAACAGAAGATTAAATTTGCTTTAAAAATACAACAGCCAGACAGCTACTCAAGGTCCACAAAATATTTAATGCCCATGCATTAAAATGCTACAAAATTGAGTAGTGTTTACAATTTAATGAAGCAGATGGACAGAGCATGTGCTGTTTTCTCTGCACAAAAGCCCAGTCAAAGTAAAACAGCATCCCTTCTGATGTCCACATGTTGGTAAACTCAAGGGATTAATAACCATGCAGTCAGAGTTGTAGTGCTTTGCTTCAAAGAAATTTGCAAATGAAGATTAATTCTAACAACTTGATGCATATCTGATAAATAGCACTAGAAATACAGAAAATACATGTTTCAAAGTTGCATTTTCATGTAATTATTTGAAAAGGTTTTGTCACAGTGGCGTGAAAATTGGTTACTGTCTACTGGTTTGTAATAATTTCTGCCTTGAAGTGGTTTTCAGACCCCCAAGTACCTCAGGCTGGATGTTGTGAGAATTTGGCATTTCTGAATGTTGATCAGTCACACTGCAGAGCAAAGTGTTTGCGAGCTCAGTCTCTGATTTTCTTCCCAGATTTGGCAGTGGCCAGGAGAGCTGAAACCACACACACCATCAGCATCTACAACTCCAAAGAGTCACAGAATCACAAGGCTGGAAGAGACCTTCAAGATCATCAAGTCCAGCCCATGCCCTAACACCTCAATTAAACCATGGCACCGAGTGCCACATCCAGTCTTTTTATAAACACATCCAGGGATGGTGACTCCACCTCTCCCCATGCACTGGTCTGTGCCGTGGTGGCTATGTCATCCATACCATACCTCTCCTCCCAGCCTTTAAACTACCAACACCTTGTCTAAAATCTGTGATTACAATAATATAAAACTACCACAACCTGTTGCAATATTTTCTTTATATTTATTTCATGGGTGTATCACTATCCAAGCCCATATGGCACTGCAGGAGCCCTTCACTCTGACCAGCAGCACAGCAGCCAGAGGCAGATTACATCCAGACAACTGGTGGCTTTATTATGCAACATTTCTGAAAGGGAAAATGGGATTGGGTGATTTATCTTAAGGTTTAGAGATTGGGGATGACAGGATTAAAGTTTTTTAATCACTGTTCTGTTGCTCCTCCCAAGATTGGTTTATACAGCAGAGGACAAGGGGTGTTAGAGGAAAGGGTTATTTGATCTAAGCTGCACTGCTTGGAAGTAAAGGCTAATATGGATCACATCCAGCTCCACCAGTTCAGTGTCTTGCAAGAAAAGAGAAACTCCTGTAAGGCTGGTTTCTTCAAAGCCATAGCATGGTGAATTAGAACACAGCTCCTCTCTGAGCAGCAGGGCTACCAGCAGTTTCATTAATATCCAAGAAAATATTGACAAAATCTCCAACTGAATTTACACAACACATGTCCCAAGATGAAAACTTAAGTAACTCTCAACAGCAGCAGCTATGTGTTTATGAGCCCTTCTAGTGTTCTGGGGAACATTTTCAAAGCACCTACCATTGTATCATTTCAAACTGCATCACAAAGGTTCACTACCCAAAATGTAAACCCTCCTGGGAGACAGGTACCATTACATCCAACTACAGCTTGGTTTAGCATCACAAGTGATTTGATGCCTCCAAACTTGCAGATACAACTAGGATACAACTTGCCAGCACTAGGATAACTTACAGGGACATGAGTGTATTTTGAAAGAAAAACATGAATAATCCATGGGGGGAAGCACAGACAATAGCTCTTATACACATCCATAAATCATAAATCCAGGCACAAAAAGGCTTCTCTTGGTCAGGGGCAAAATAATAAAACCCAAAATAAACCATTATGTTTCTTCCAGAATTAGACTCTTTGCAAGTTTTTCAAAGACTCTTTGGGTGTAAACCCAAAAAGGAGGAGAAAAAGTCAGTGTCAGAAATTTGAAACGGGATGAATGCACTCACAATCCTTGTCAGAAGTAACAACTAGTTCATCTTCCAATTACTTTCCAGAGGCCTCCACCTTCACTGGTCCATGCTTAAGGTCTGACCCCCAAGGTTTTGGGGCACTACAGCAAAGCAGGAGCACAGCAGCTCAACACTTGGCATGGCCCAAACAACAGGAACTTATCCTGGGATTCAAGATACCAGCAGTGGATTCAGAATGAACTCTCCAAGTCAGGATATACAAATAATTACAACACAGACTGCAGCAGATTGAAGTTATCACTATTTGGTATGTTAAAGATAGTCAATTAAATTAATTCATTGTATGCATGGAATTATTAATACTCACCAAAAGTCCTTGATCAAGAAAGGTCACCATGAAAATAATCCTAAAGTTCTGGTTAAATGTTTCCAGCCAAATCACATGGATACCCTCAGCTACTTCCTCTCCTAATACACAAACTTGCTGCCTCTTTTTCCAATTTGAAGGGATTGTTTGAAAATGTTCTGTTTCTGTAGTAATTTTTTAAAAAATCTAATCACTTCAAGAGAATGAAATGCTCTTCCCTCCCTTCTTGTCTGTTTGAAAAGACTCTCTCCCCATTTCAGAGACAGCCAATGTAAAATGCTGGTAGATTTGTCAAATCACACCAATTCACGGCTATTTTAGAAAAACTGAAACAGAAAAATGGAAAATGGAGATAACAGTATTAATTTCCATCCACTTGATACTTATCCTATCTATTTAGACTTCAGAAAAATGCTTTTGTTTCCCTCAATGTTCCAATTGCAATTCAATCTTGGATGACAATTGAACCCGTCACAATATAAATAAAACTTTCAGAAACACTTAGAATTGAACTGCAACTGCTGAAGTACAAAACCACAGAAACAAAGTCTTTGGTGTCATGCAGCTGAAGAATTGAGCCCTCAAAAAACCAGTAGCTGCTTTGAAGAGAAATAATGAAAGGTCCCACAACCCTGTACACTAAAAATATGGGATATTTCAGTGACTCTGACAGATTCAGAGCTGTGGGCCTCTGTACCAAGAGCCCTGGTTCAGATGTCCAGAAAGGAACAGGCTTTTCATGGTGAAAACACCTCACCCAGATTAACCTCTTGGCACCCTCCAAATCCTGTCTTTACTTATAAGTTTTATGCTTGAGGTGAATTTCTGGAGACTCTCAAATTCTGTGCTTCACCAACATCAGAGAAGGCTGCATGCTGAATGCATTGCCTTTGGGCAATATCTTAAAAGCCAGCTAACTTCTGATTTTTCCCAAATGATGTTAAATTTTGATAACTGAGAGCTGTTTTCAAACACTTCAAGATAAGGCACAGACACCTCCAAGTCTCAGAAGACTGCAGCATGATCAGAAAGTAGACGTATTTTTCGTAAGTATTACTAAAATCTAAACCCATAAAGTGCACAAAGGGCTCATATGATAATGGGTAACGAATTTTTCTTGTAGCAAAAAGAGTCATAGAGACAGGAATAACAATGAAATAGAGCACAAAACAAAAAGAAAAAAAAAACAGAAAGGGCATTGCAGTGTCACTGGTTCATTCAGGTCGACTTGCAGGAGACTTAATACTGAAAACACTTTCATAACATGAAAATGTTATTTCCATAGGAACATTCCTTTTCTCTGAGGGGATTAAAATAAAAAAAACCTTTTTTTTTATTAAAAACCTCTTTTATTTTATTAAAATAAAAAACAAAAACAACTTCATGCAAGGTAGGGGAAAAAACAAAGGGAGAATCTTTTCCCATGTGGAGAAAGTCTATTAATATCATCTGGAAGTTTCCATCTCAGTGGAACAAAAACGTGAAACATCTGCTGATTAAGAAACACCTATTACTATGCTTTCTCCAGGACCAGTAGAAACTGATGAATGATCCCTTAAGATATTTCACAGGGCTCACTAGTTTTTCATGGATTTGCCTAAATGTCCAAGAAATTTAAAGGATTTACACTCTTGAAACATCTCTCTCTCCAACAACCAGGGTTCTTCTAACCTACACTGCCTATTCTAAGCTTTGCACAGATAATTTTGAGCAACTTGGGTTTCTTTATCTTTTACAGAAATCATTAGGAGAGGCCCCAGACCTCCTTGGATGCTGTGAAAGAGATAAACTGGAGGGATCCTAGACAGAGGGATGAGCTGTTACAGGGCATGGATGGAAACACAAGACATGAGGACAAGGTGCCTTTCTGTGTGCTCACATGAAATATCCAAAAATTATAGACCAAAAAAATTATGGATAAAATATGACTCCAGATCTTCACAATGACCAAGGAACACTCTCAGAAGAGTACAAAACCTCAGTGTTATTATGGAAGTAGCCCTTAAAAAAGCAGACTCAGAATAATTAATAAATACTTGCACCGATGAGCTGTCTTACACTGACACAGAGCATAGAGGATATTCTAAATTTGTGTCTTGGGTGTTTCTTTGGGTTTTTTTCCTGATAGGAAAGAGGATAATGAGAGACAACACTGGAACCTGCAACAATGAAGTCTGATTTGCTGTTAGATTTCAAAGACCATTCACTTATTCTTGAACAGCAAGTATAGGTATCCAAAGGACAAGGTACTCAGTCCAGAGGAGATAAGACAGGTAAAGTTTTTAAAAGGCTGAAGGAGTTCATGCATTGATATGCTCTGTGACTGGAGAAAAAAAAAAAATAAAGGAAGTATGAAGGAGTTACTGTAGCCCAGAACTCTGCAGAAATGCATGCACAGATAATTTATGTAACGTATGTGTTTCACACTCCTACTGTTCTGCAGCACTCTGTAAAACCTGCTGTTATTACATGCTATACTGGCATGTCTATTACTTTCCAACAAGAAAATCATTACTTTGGCCTGCCTCCTGGTCTTGCTGAGTTTTGTATAGCTCACCTGGCCATTTCAAAAACACAAGCTGAAAAATTGTCTATAAATCAGATACTTGACAGAAAAAAGAAGTATTCTGCACTACTTAGCACAGCCAGGGCTGTACTGCATCAAATTCTACTGCCTGCTTTTTAACAATGCCATCACTTAGAAAAAATGGCAGTAATATAATGGTTCAATATGCAATGTAATGAAGTGGGCTCAACAGCATTCCACCAGTCACAAAAGAGACATTACCGTCTGTCGTTTGTGAATAAACCTCCCTTTGTTGTGATTTAATCAACCTTCATTTTTAACCTGCATACATAAAACATTAAATGCTAGAAGCCTTAATTACTTTGAAAAACACCTGAATAATTTAATCTCAAAGCACAGCTTTTTCCATACCAAGAACCTCAAGAAAGTCCTTAAGGGCAAAAGCCTCCCAGTAATCTGTCAGCTAAATCCAAGAGCCTTTGTAGAACCAGTTAATTCATTTTCAGTGACTAAATGCTGCTTCTACAAATACTTTTAAATACAGACTTTGTCTGCCTACCATGTGCAGTGTCTCAAGTGTAAGTCCCAACATACCAGCTGTAAAACAAGACTTGTTGGGAGGAAAACAAAACACCTCCCTGAGGTACAGAACAAGTGACCCACCAAACAGATGGAGTCACTCCACTAGAGCTGGGTGGACATTACTGCATGTGCACAGCCCAACGTGGACCTGCTAAAGCCACCAAACAAGTGTCTGTGTGTTTTTGTGCCTGCTTTAACCCAACCACCATACTGCACATTTGCAAGGAAGACACACGTCAAGTTGCTTTCACTGCAGTAGTCCATGTGATAAAAAGGAAAGGGGAAAAAATAAGTCCTTTCCTCAAAATCTTTGTAGCAAGTGAGATGCTGTATAACTCAAATTCTTGCTCTCTCAAGGAGAAAAAAGAAAGAAAAAAAATTTTGCATAGTACTTACAGCCAGATCAAGGTCCTGGCATAAGAGTTAATGCCAGATCATGGATGAATGCTGACCACATCCAGCCAAAGGGCAGCCTTTGAAATCCTTTCCATAGTCACAGTTGAAGCTTTCAGACCCCAAAGTAAAGATATACTAAGTTTTATAAAGTGCTGCATGGAAATCAGCAGAATTCCACACTTCAGTCTGCAGCTCTTCAGGAAAAGTTCTCTTTAGCTCAGATACAAGATAACCTATTATTCCTTTCCTATTACAACAAAGATTTACAGTAGCACATAAAAAGCAAAGAAGGAACTTTCTATCATTGTCAAGCAGCAGAAAGGGGAAAAAAAAAAGATTATTGTAATAAAGGCTTGGTTTTTTTATCTCGTAGGAAATAGTTTGTATTGGCCATCAACAATAGCAAAACTACCAGTAATTCACTGATTCCCCAAGGCATCCCCATCATTCCATCTCCTGAAGACTGCAACCCATTACATTTCCCTGGGATACTACCTTTTTCCAAGGGACAAAAATTTTTGCTTGGGCATCTTTCTGGAAACCATTTTTCATTTAAAGACATCAAAAGGTGCAGAGTTCAAAACTTACCTCAGCATTTCTATTCCAAGGGTTAAATTGCCTGCCTTGAAAAATATGCTCCTTATTTCACTTTTCGTTTTATGTCCCTATTGTTTCTTATTATGATTTGTGTAAGATCAGGCACTCGATTGCAACACAGAGCAGCATCTGGAAGGGATTTCTTATGCTGTGTCTGCTTTCTCCCTTAACTGGTCACAGCCAGGGATCTCCATCTCATCCATCCCATCCCTCCTATTTACGTACCTTGTTTCCACCAAGCTCGTCCCAGCCCACATTTTAGATGGTGGATGTGCTGGAGTCCTGCTTTTAATGGAAATCCACTACAGTAAAATAGATAACACCATTCCCCTCATTAGGGAAAGTGTTTCCATGTAAATGTGACTGTGGCTCATTACTCCATACTCTACTTGAGCACACTAAGCACAACACAGGCAAAAAAAAACATTTATTCTCAGGTCTTTTGCAATTTGCTGACAACTTTGGTGTGCTGCTCCTCTCCTCCTTATTACCAGTTCAAGTTCTAGAAATGATGGAAAGACTCACAGTGGTATGAAAGCAACACTCAGTGCTGGGCCCTCAGCATCCACAGATCACTGATAAATAGGTGAGTGATTAAGAGTTCATCCTGCTCAGCTGAGTCACATGGAATTGTGCTGGCAGCAAGAACAGAGGAGGAATTTACAACCCAAATCTGCTGGGGTTAGATAAACAGGTAATACTAATTCTACCCAAAATCATAGAATTATGCAGATAAAATGCTGCCTTTAGCACTATGAACCCCTTCAGAGATAATCATTGAAAGCCCTACTGGATCATACCAAACATTCCTAAGTATGCTCTTTATTTACCATTTTACTGGAATAATGGATGGAGAATGGATAGTACAAGAAAATCAGATTAAAATAATTTTCTAATACAATCTTTCTTTTCAAGACTACACAAATTTTCTAACGTGACACTCCATTCACAGACACAATCTGTATTGAAATAAATAGAAAATCTTGCACCTGGAATTTCCATGTTGCATAGATGGTCTTGAGGGTGAGTAATAACCAAATGCCATCATCCCTTAGCAGGAGCAGCACAGGTGTTATCCCAGACACCCGTGGGGCTGCTCCACTGGCACAGCAAACACAGACATGTGGAAGTGCAACGCTTTGGTAGCAGCAACTGCACCCTAAATGACAACCAGTGTGACCATTGTATTTCACACCATCTCAGGTTCCTGCCTGAAGGGCAGAAACCCAGACCCTGAGACAACTACCAATAACACCAACCTTCCTGCAACTCCTCTGGATTGTGAGGATACTCCTAAATCTTAGTGTTTTTCTCACAGAAGAACACAAATATCAGCGAGCCAGACTCGTGCTGACCACAAACCACTGTCTTACTGACAGCCCAGCACACACGAGCTAGCTCCTGTGGCACTGCTCAGTAACACTTTAAAAAGGCAGTCAGCTTTCCCTAAATGTGCCCTGGAGGTCCATCACAGGCAACTCTGACATTTCAAATTCCCAAAACAACACCACACCTCAGACACTGATGTTATTTCTGAAATTGCAGCCTTCAAGGACCTACCTAAATCACACAGAAATTTTGCAACCAGCCAAGAACAGAACAAGGGCTTTTAACCTCCAATTTTGTAATCTCCATTGTCTTTCAAGTTAGTGGAATTCTTTCAGATACATCCACCTATGTAGAGCTAGAGAAAAAGTCTCAGTTACAGAAGATGATATGATCTATAAACCTTTTCTATAAACCTCACATTCCTTTTGTTTCCTGCTGTCTATTTCAAATTCTGAGTGGTCCTCATAAGCATCTCTGTGAAGCTGAGACCTCTCCACCACCTGCAACTCATTTATGTCAGTGTATTTCTGTCTTGACTGGGGAGGCAATAAATACTGGTATGTTTGAAAAATAGCAAACAAATACCTACAGACATGTAAGAGATGGATCCAGTGTCGCAATGAAAAAAACAAAAAGTCATGCAATGTGTTTGTATCAGGCCTAAGCCAAGTGAAAAAACAAACCAAAATCACACAGCTGCTTTTAAATATATGCATGTATTGATCACCTTCTATGTTTGTTAAATATGTGTAGCAAAGAGAGAGCAGCAGAACTGGACAGGGAAGCCACACCTGTTAAGGACCTGATTTGCACACCTTCTGTATTTCTGGGGGTTACATGGACCAGCTCCAGTCTGATCCCAAGGACCTGACACCCACTGAGAGCTGGTGCACCCCATGGGTGCTCCTGGAGCACATCAGCTTCTCTAACTTCATCCTGAGGCAATCCAGATCATAATCTGGGGTGCAAGACAAAATTCATCAGGGTCAGTCAGGATTTGTTCACTGATAAGTTTTTGATCCAAACTAAAATACTGCCACGGGCTTACCCAACTGCAACATCCTGCAGGCCAAGGGACTCCTCTAGAACTGCACTGACTCAGGTCACCCAACTTTTAGAGCATTTACATGTTTATTTAGAATTGTCATTAGACCACTGATTTAAACAGCTCTTCCTTAAGACTCAAAACTGCAGCACACCATCACTCATAATTAGCTGGACTTATGCTCAAATCCTTGTTCTGAAAGACTCCCCCAATATATCTTAAATGCTTTGATTTAACCAGGCTCTGAAGCCTTAGGATTGAAAAGGGGGAAAGGAGGTCAGCAGTCTCTGCACCACCAGGAGCAGAGAGAACAAACACGAGGGATGACTGATCAGTCACACTGGCAGTGTTTGATTTACTTTCCTGCACTTGCCCAGCACTTCAAGCAAGTTTAAAGGTTTTCCCATTGGCATTTGGAATTCTCTCCATATTCTCAAAAATAAAACTTCAATATTGGCCCAGTTTGTTTTTTAGAATGCTACAAAATGCTTTTCTTTCCTCCCCAAAGGAACTGCAAATTGCAAATATTGCCCCAGGCAGTCTAAAATATGCCCCCAAAAGCTTTTATAGAATCATTATCTTCCCTAAATTATCACATTGTTTAATACTCCCTAATTGATTTTCTTAGGCAATATCCTCCAAACGCCAGAGGGGTTTTATCTTATCTATTTTATCTTAGAATCAGTCAAAACTATTTACAGATCCTCTACATAAATAACAGATAATAAGTTATGTGCCTGTTGCCAGCAGTGTTAAGAAAGATTAAAAAAGGTTTTTTAGCTTCAGCCTCAGATCTGTAGGTCACCCAATGTCCTTCCTAATGGATAAATACAGTAATTTATCATCATCAGTCACCATCAGCATTGTTCTTTTTACTATCAGATATTCATGAACATCATTTGATGCAGCTGAGTGAAGCGTAAAAGAAGTGCATGATTAAAGTGGAAAGGGACAGAGTTTGAGACATCCGAGATTTTGTGACTAATGCATCGACTTGAAATATGACACAGGTCCTGTAAGACTCACAAAGACAGTGTCAACAAGTTACAGGTACCTGCTGGCAGGACACAGGCAGGTGTGGCAGCAGGTGAGCCTACCTGTGTATTGAGATGCAATGTTAAAGAAAGTAAAATATGTGAAATGCAAATTTGTGCACCTACAAGTCCTTCCATAGGTCAGACAAATTTTAAAACTCTATTAGCTGAAAACAAACACAACAACAACAACTGTGATACCCCTCTAGGGATCACTTATTGCATTATTTACTACCACAATGGGAAGAGAGTCTGTGGTCACATTTGTGTGTCACTAACACATGCATATGATCTCCAAATGCCTCCAAGTTATTAAAAAGTGCTAAAATTATGGCTTTCAAATTTGAGAATAACATCAAACAGCATCTCTGTTTGCTTAAAGAGTTCCTCCCTCTTGTTAATTATCAAAATAGCTTGCCTGAAGCAGTACTTTCAATTGGAAGACGATGAAAAAAAAAACAAAAACAGGGTTCTTAAAAATAGCTAATACAATATGTATGTTCAAATATCTGAGGCTACTATGCAACCTACACTGTGCCTGCAATTCTTTCTAACACAGAAGAGCCAAAAAGATTGCCCTGTTTCACAGTTTTTGATTTACTGCATTAGGTAATCCCTTTAATCCACCTGCAAGCGAAGGGCTCTACATGCTGGAAAGTCAGGTGCTGTATGATGCTGCCCAGGCTCCCACAGGCTGTTCTGCAAGCAAGGCACTCTGCAAAAAGCCATCAGAACCATGAGGGGAGGGTACCAAGAGCAAGAAAGCATCAGCATGATCACCCTGCCCTGTGTCCAACAGCAGAGACCTCTTTGTGGTTGTGCCCCAGGGCAGAGGCTGGATCAAGGACTGGAAGGGTCTTGGTGAAGTTTTCTGCATTAGGAAAGTGAGTTTCTGACACTCGTTGGACACTCATCACTTCTGATTTGAGAGGTACAGAGAAACAGCCTCGTGTGCTCTGCAGACGCTGAAAATGTGTGTGGCTCAAGCTCCCCGAGACTGTGCACATGCTCAGGGCAGGTACCAGATGTCACAGACAATGATGCTCCTCAATTAACATCAGGAGCATCTCCCCAGAAATGAGATCCTGCTCGCCCCTGCCCCACGGAGCTCAGAGCAGAAGACCAGAACTGCAGTGAAGAAGGAAGACAAGCTTCAGGCTTTGTGTGCCAATCACCACAATCAGGTACACGGCTGAATACATGGAAACAGTCACCAGGCAAAGGGAAAATGAATAAAGGCCACATGTACTATTTGAAAGATGACACATCCCACGCCTTCCTCTAGAATCTGAATCCTGAACAGTGTTACAAACCACCAGAGGTAATACACTTTCCCACAAGCTTCTTGTGAAGCTGGTCACACAGTTAACAGATACTGCAAGCCTGTAATCCCCCTTGCTGGATTCTGTCACCGTAGGTACAGGGGACAGAAAAGAAGGCAACAATAGATTTCATGATTCAGAAGGCATAAAAGGCATTTATTAAAAGAAATCCACATTTCTTATAGAGAGGATTGTGAACCTCAGACCTGATTGGTCTTTAGGAAACTTGTCTCACAGTATTGGTTAAGTGGAACAACTCGTTCTTGTAAATATCTTTTACAAACACCAGGTGCACAGATTAAGACAAGAATTGTTTTAATTCTTTCTCTGAGCTTTCTCACAGGATGAGCTTGTGAGAAATTATCTTCCTCTCTTTGACTGAGACTGTGAGAATACCACAGGGTTCAGCACAGATATAGTGTGGCCTTTAGAGAGTGTAAGAAAAAGAATTTAAAATTTTAAGTTAAGATTAAAATGATAGCTCTTTATGAAATATTCTGGGCATAACAATATAACTTTATTTCACCACTACTATTGGCTATTCTTACCTACTGTTTGTGACACTGTGTTGAACCTTGCTGAAACCAGTAAGTTGGGTAAAGAGCCACAACAAAGCAAGGCAAAAGTTCCACTAGGCTGGTAAGCAGGAAAAATGCAAAGTCACTTTGGATTATGTACTAGAACTGGATTTCTTATTTCAGCCTGAAGCCAGCTCTGAACACAAACAGGAGTGGGGGACATGAACTTGACCACCTGACTAAATCTCTCAAGTACTGGAACTGTTGTGTGTATGTGATTAACAGTTCAAGTTTCTGCCTGACCCATCAAGCTCAAACTGACCTGAGTGGGCCCTTTCACCTTGATAAAACCTCATTAAGGTGAATATTGCTCTGGACAGACACAGCTATCCATCAGTGTTTTTCCCACTACAAGATCAGAGTCTGGTTTTGGGAAAAAGAAGCAAAGCAATGAAGAAAGGCATAAAAAAATTATTTTTGCTTTAATCACTGAAAAAATAAAACACAGAAAATTGTCTTTCGTTCAGATGTACTTTTAGAACGTGCCACTTGTCTGGTGACCACAGAAACTGGTCCTGAGACAGAAAAAGTCAACTCCTGAAATCAAGACAGTCAAGCAAACAGTAGCCAGTTGTTCTTGTCTTTTCACTAAACATGTAATTTACATGCTTACCAAATAACGTCCCAATTCAGTACAACACAACGTCTGATCTGACCTTGCCTGTTTTAAGAAGAATAATGTAGTAGATTCTGAAATTATATACAGTAAAAAAAAAAACAAACCCACACACACAAAAAAACCCAAAAACAAACAAACAAACAACCATCACTTTCTTTCTGTTTTAAAATCAATTTTTAAAAGACATCAGGTTGGGAGAGTAAAAGAGGCTCAGGAGAAAATGATTATAAATTTCAAAGGTCTGTCTTACACACACACAAAGAACAGCAAGTAGCACCAGGTGGTGTAGATCATCTGGTTTCTTGTAAACAGACTGAAGCCTCACAAAGGTAATACCTAGAGGAATTATCTTAGTTTTTCATCTGCAAAGACAGCAACATTCATCAACCAGCAAGTCATTCAGGTACATTATATTTTTCAAATATGTTGTGTCCACTGACTACCAAATGATTGTGCCTTCTAAAAAAGATCCCTAAACATCATTGTCCAAGACTCCAGGACAGTTCTTAAGAGCTACAAGATGAAAAAACACTCATTTTTGTCCTCTAAGGGGAACTGCAGGAGCCACATTAACTCCTGACACAGCGCTCAAGTGACAGAAGTCTGAGCACTTGGATAGAGCATTCCAGAAATATAGGTAATTTACAGCTATTTTCCTTTCTGCAGATATATCACCTGAACATAAAACTGTAATTTTTGCAATAAATATGATTCATCCTTTAGCAGCGAGATGAGAATAAATCTGGCTAATTTATCAAACCAAATGCCAAAACATCATTAGCACTGTTAATGGAAGTTGTTATTGGATGTCTTGTCCCAGGGGAGCCTTGGTTTAAAACTACTATCAGAGGAAGTGTTGGATATGAAGTTGTATCCAATTATTTATAAGGTGATGACTGTGGATGCTTCAGTCAGTCAATCCAAGCTTTTATTTAAAGTGGAAGAATTCCAGCATCAGCCTCCTGTAATTTGAAATCCCATCTTGGGTCACAAGCCTATAAATTTATCAGAAATGCTTCACCTTTGGTATGACTGCTCTCAGAGAAATCCATAAAATCAGACTTTGGAATCGGGAAAGAGATTTACACTTAGGTGATCTTGATACAATTCCTTATTCTCTCTAGGACTTTCTACTTCTCTACCAGAAAAGATTTGCCATCCCTGCTGCCTCAGGAAACCCTTCTCAGAGCAGACACCTTCTTGTTATCAATAGGTCAATAAACTCCAGGTGTCAAGTGCAGGGACACTACAAGTTCACACAAGCTCACTAGCAACGTGCAACATGAGTACACAGACAGAGATGGATTTATTGAAGGCCCTAAGAAGGATGCATTTTCCATATGAGCAAGCCCATGAGAGTGCTGTGGTGTGTGGAAAAGCAGAGTGAACATACAAACCGCTCTTCTTCTTCCCCCCATACTCACCAACTGCAACCACAAAAAGCCAACAAAAAGCTTTGGAACTGTAATATTCTTGTGTTAGGATCACAGCCACATCACGCTGCTGCACTAAGAATGGTTTCCAGCACAAATCTGAAGTCAGGCACAGCCTCTGGTCCAGCCCTGCCCAGGGCTGAGCGTGTCCCATGGATCTTGGCTGCTGCATGAACGGACATCCACAATCCTGGCCTCATTCAGCACAGAGCTCACTGCAGGATTCAGGCCCCTGTCCTCATGATGGGCATTCAAACCCATGGAAAGACTTGCTATCCACTAAAAGCAACATTTTGCATGCCATGCTGTTACATACTGCATGATGTCCCTGGCACCTAAGGCAACAGGCAACCACAGCTGATTCAATATCAACTTTAATCAAGATAAGCAAACTTGGTCTGAAAAAGCCAATCCAAATATTCAGGACTTCCCACCTACACTTCATTCAGCCAGGCCCACAGACAAACCAGTGGCTGCCACATCCACCACTGAGAGAGGCTGAGAACTCCAGAGCACTCAGGCAATCATATTTCTATATTTAGGATTAAACTCTTAATATTTAGCGCGCTTTAAATTGATATCTTACTGCTGTTCCTCATTACAACCTAAAAAAGCAGTCAAACTGGTAATTTTTTTCATACAATATTAATCCTGCTTTGAAAAGACTTCCACCTCCAACAACTATTGCCAATTCAACACCTCTGAATTGAATATAAAGAAATAGAGATTGGTTAAGTTCAAGTACTTTTTATTACATCTAATAGCAGTATCCCTCTAAAGAAAAACAATGTCCTTGAAATTTATGAGCTCCATGAACCTCTGAGCCTATTTTAAATGATCTTTACTTTTCCATAAATTCTGCTATTTGCATGGAATTTAACCACTGGTGGAAGTTACCCATCTATTTCAGATCATGTAACTTATGCAATTAATTTATTCAAGAAGGATCAAATGTATTATTTTACCAGCATTACACGAAAACGGGCCATAGTGCATACATTTTTGAGCAGAGAGCACAGCATAAATTTATTTAAATGAAGGGGTTCACTGATACTGGACAGACTCCTCAGAGCTGAACGTGCAGCCTGGCTGTGCTTGCAAGACCGGGTACTCAGACTCGGGCTTGCTAAAGCAGATCTGAGCCCAGCAGCTTCCAGTGCCGGCGCTTTTCACCCAGTGCGAGCGTATCGAAGGGAAGCTAAGCTCCGTGGATGGATGTAGCAGGGAATGAAAACGTGAAATGCAGCTCCCCACGTCCTGCGAGCCGGAGTTCCGAACCAAAAGCGGCGCGCACGGGCAATGTGATGTGCAAAAACCCCTCCCGCCGGAGTTCGCCTATTTTAAGGTGTTCGGGGGAGAGGGAGAGCTGAGCGCTGCCCGGGGCTCCCGCCGGGTGCCGAGGGCAGGTGCGAGGCTCCGGCTCCGGCACGACCCCCGCCCCGCCCCGGCTGCCGGAGGTTCCCCGGGGACAGCCCCATCCCTCCCAATGCCTTAGTTCTCATCGCCCGGGAGCATCAGGCTCAAGCGATCTGGTGATAAAAACTTCGATTTGGTGAGGATGACATCCAAGTTCTGCCGCTCCCCGGTACCATCTCTCATATGCGGACGCCGCCCGAGACCCGAGGCGAGCCGGTGCCGAGAGACACCGACAGCGAGAGGCATCAGCGCCCCGCCAGCCTCAGCCCCGCCAGCCCACGGGGCGGCACCGTCGGGCCAAGGGACGTGACTGCCGCCCGGCCAAAATCCCCCCGGGAAACCTTCCCGGCCTCCGGGGCCGCTCCC
>VXAX01001004.1:1951934-2077848 GCA_013399835.1 Leptocoma aspasia | reverse complement strand
CGCCGCCGGCGGCAGGAACCACGAGAGGGGCTAAAGGGAAGGAAAGGGTGAAGGGAGCCCAGCTACGCTGTTCGCTTGCTATAACGCTGCTGGTGCCAGACAGCTCCGGACCTGCCGGCAGGGCAGGAGCTGTCCCGCCGCTGTCCAACCCGCCACGGCTCTTCGGCACCGAGCGGCCAAAGGCGCATCTCCCTGGCTGTACCGGAACCAATGTTGCCAGCCCCGTCCTGGGAAGCTCGGCATGGGGCATCACATCCCTGGTTTGCACCAAGACACTCGTCTGGAGAAGCCCAAGGCTGTGAAAGGGGTTCCAAAGATCCTTTTAGCTGAACTCAGCACAGGACACTCTAATATGGAACTGGGAAAAAGGAGAACATCAGGGAAGACCCTAGGGACCCAGTTCACCCTGTGTCCCAAAGCCATATCATCAGATAGCTTCAAGGGGTGTTCTATGTAAGGATGAATGAAGGAGGCCATCTCCAATTTGATTCTAACCGTCAAGAAGTAAATGGTTGAACTGTGAAGACAGATGCTGGCTCAAGGCATAGTGAACACAAGCCTTTGTAAGGGAAAAGAACCTCAAACCCAAGCAGCTGGAACACCTAGGCTTGGGCTGGGCTGCTTGTTAATTCAGTTGGTTTCATGCCCCAGCACTCAGCACTGTCTCCGTGCAGGAGACTGAGTGCTGGGATGGGAATGCTGGCAGGAGAGAGAGCCCCAGCTCTCTTAGTCAGCCCAGGTCTCAGGAGGCTGCAAGGTAGAAGGAAAGCTGTCAGCACATCCTGAGAGGAGTTTTTGGTCATTTTTAATATATTTTACATCAAACCTCACAAGAAAGGTCAATTCTGACTCGATGTGTAAGCATAATTAAAAGCAGTGACAGAGATCTAAGACCTCAGGCTACACTGGGAACTGTTTAAAAAGGGATAGGAAGATGACATGGGACTGAGGAACTACACACCAGCAGCCACAGAATAGAGAGAACTGAGTGTTTCCACCTTCCACTATCACCCATCGCTGTGTTGACTCCTCCATTGGTCGAGAGGCACAAAAACCCCAAGCAAATAAACTTTGCAAGCACCTAGACAAAAACCAGATGATGACTAATAGCCACCATTAATTTGTCAAGAGTTTGTTTATCATGTCAAACAAACCTAACTTCTTTCTTTAATAGGCTAACAAGCCTGTCAGTAGGAGAGCAGTGAATGTCACCTAGATTAATTCACAAGGGCTTCCAGCACAAGGTCTTCCAGGACAGTTTCACCTGGTAGAGGAAAATATTATCTAAGTAAAACTAAAACAAGTATCCACAAAACAGTTTCTCCAGCATAATTTCCATTTGCTCTTGCCAGTACTGGCAGAGCAGCTGTTGAATACAGGAGCCAAGGTCAGGGAATGCACAGCAGCACAGACATGTAGCAAGGAGAATCAGAAGTGTGGCAAGCATGTGCTCCAAAGGAAAACAGAAAATAATCTGGATTCGTTAGTCTTAAGGAAAGAAAACTGGGAGCTGATATGGAAACTATGTTCAAATGCTTAAAAGGTGCTACCAAAGAATGAAAATAATCTCTTTATTATGGTCTAAATGTCTGTCTGGAGCAATATAATTGGTGATGCCTAGAGTAGAACTGTCTAAATTAACTGACTCACTCTCTTCTTGTTGCTGACTTTATGATCCCTCTCCAGCAAAACAGTGAGGGCCACCACACAAAACACTGAGGGCCACCACACAGTCCCCTGCATGAGACTCAACCACAAGATTGCTTTCACCTGCACAGCTGCATTCTCTCAGATCAGGAATCACCATTTCCTGTGCTTCTCTTCACACCATCTCTTGCTTTACCTCTCCCTTTTACCTATCTATTTTCTCTCTTATAATTCATTATTTCCAATCCCTGCTGCTGTCAGCCCTGTCCCTTTACTTCCTTGCCCTCTGCTGCTGTCTCTTTTTGTTTAACATTTGCACCATGCAAAGAAAAAGCAAAAAGAGCAGCAAAGGCAGCATCCTGTGCACTCCCATACCTATTGCTCTGCTTTGCTTCCACAGAGCAGCCTTCACTGCCAAGCCTGCCTTTGTTTTGGCTGCATTCTGTTGGACTTGGGGTCCTGTTTGCACTGAGCAATGTATAACACAGGGAGACTCAGATTTTGCCTGTGGCCTCTAGGTGCTACAGTAATACAAATAATAAGTCTTAGAGGCAGACATGTTCTGATTCATGCTGTTTATGGCACAGGTCTATTGCAACTCAGCTAATTTTTGGGCCCTCATCAAAGCTGAACAATTCTAATGATTTAGGGTTTGAATAGGCATGTTTCAATCAAGATTACTTTCAGCTTGTTTTCAATAAGACCCATTGTGATGGAGCTCCACTGTTAATCAAGAAGGAAAATGACATCAGCAGTCATTTAGCTGAAGTCTGGTTTTTCATTAACAATATATTCACTGTGAGGTTTTATCACTCTAATGGACTGAGATGTGCAGCATAAGTTTCACAGAGGTTGTGCATGCTGGTTTGGGTTTTCATAAATCAATTAGAATTATGGGAAACAAGTATTTTTGGGGTAGGACTTTGGGAACTGGCTGTATACAAAATAATTTTTATCTAAAACTTCCTAAAATCAAGGCTAAGACTCTTATTTACAGCACTCAATCTCACCTTTTATCATTATATTTGAATGTTGGTTCATTGGTTTATGGCATTGATGCTTTGGTGATATTTAATTAATTCACCAGTTTTCACTAATGCCCACGCCAACTTTTGTTTAGGTCTTTTTTAACAAATTGCTGTTTAAAATTTGACTGGGCTGTTTAAAGGCATAGAGATTTTACAGCTGTTAATAGGATGTATCTTTGAAACTGGAGCCTGGTACTAAAACTGCTGCCATATGGGTGAAGCAATTAAGTTGTACGGTGTTTACGGTGGTTCCTTGTACCATTTTCACCCAAATACCTCATGGTATCACGAGGGAAAGCACCTAAGGCTCGGGTGAAATAGCTGCAGAAAGCAACAGAATTATGGTCTGAATCAGTTCTTTTACAGTTGCATTACATTAATCCACCTTTCAATGGCGATTTTATGTTACAGACTCCTTGTAACTTCCTCCATCTTCACACACGAGATTTGGGTGCATGAGTCAAAACACATGATTATTTTATCCTCCACATAAGCTGAATATCAGCTCCATCAGAGTGTTATCTGACCATTACAGCTCGCATCTCACCATGACTCAATCAAACACAATCTTGTGCTGACATAGCAGAATAACGTGCAGTAAAAATTTTGGACAGGCAGCCAGAAAGCCAGGAAACTGTTTGAAAAGTAAAGGGGCCAGACATATGTGCAAAAAGAATACAGTACAGGATGCCACATGTGAGGGGAATTCTCCCTTTTCTTCCTGAAGAAACCCTGGTGGTTTGTCACTCTCCTGGCCTATCACCCTTCAGGGTGATGCTGGGAGCATGCCCAGGTGCCAAAGGCTGCCTGTGTGCCACCTGTTCCTCACTCCAGAGCCCTGGGACATGGGCTGGGAGCTGCAGTCTGAGCTACAGTACAGACAGAAAGCCTGCTTATGATAAAATCTTGGTGGTAAGTGATTACTCTGCCTTGTGTCAGGCAGATGCTGCTCTGTAGAAGCCACCAGGAGAGGCACAGCATTGCTGGCACAGGTCCTGGCCCTTCCTTTGGCAGAGAACTTTGTGCTTTGCTGCTGCTCCAGTGGTGGAGTTTCAAAGAACAAACCTACATCAGTTTTGTTTTCTAAATATTTTATACAGCCCTCTTTACTGTGTAATTGCAGTGAAGGTGTAAATACTACCTATTTATAACCATTCCCATAGAAATAAGAAGCCATTTATAACTCTTACATCCAGTTGAGCCATTCCTACAAAGAGTGTCTGGGGTTTTTTTTTTTGTGATCAAGCCAATTGTTCACAACACCAAGTCTGACAGAGTTCAAGAAGAGTTTAGACAATCCCCTAGGGCACACAGGGACTCCTGGGGATGGTCCTGTGAAGGGCCAGGAGATGGATTTGATGATCCTTGTGGCTCCCTCCCCACTCAGCTGATTCTGTGATTCTGTAGTTGAGATCAAAAGACTGTCAATCACATCTAGGCAAGAACTTCAGCACTCAGGCTCTTAAAACTGAGGGAAAAAGACTCTCATCATATCACACACAGCCTCTGTGTAGTTCAGCTGATGACTTTATGAAAGCTGCAAGGTTTCATACTTGAGCATACAAGCTTGAGAGCTTGTTGATGGCTTTTTCAAATCAAATCTTACGAATAAACCCTAATTATGGATTTCTGATTCATTTTAAAGCTCTGGCAACTGGGCTAAAAAAAAAAAATCCTTGAAATTATACGGGTGAATTTAAAAATCAAACTGATGTCACTAAAACCCAAGAAAAATTAAGATGATTGTTCCTCACTTGTGTTTTAAGTGGATCTGTGGCCTTGCAAAAACTAAAGATAGTTCTCCAGAAGAAAACCACTCTGAGTCACATAAAGCTGAAAAACAGATTGTGGTTTTGTACAGAATGCTTTTTAAATTATGACTTTAAATAACTGAATATCTGAACTTTGCTTCTTAAGAAATTCTTTGATAGAGGGAAAATTCCAGGCACCTTCTGCATTTAGAAACACATTATATTCTAACACCTGCTTCAGTGAAAAGCTATTTTCTTTGTGAATAACTTGTACTCATGTTTTTCTCTCCTTGTCTTGTTTTAGATAAAACAATCAATGCAAACACTGAGCTAATACAAATAAATGCAAATATATTCCAGCAGGAAAGTTACAAGACTTATTAAAATACACATGCAAATATTTCAGTGAATGTACAGAGAACAAGACCAAGTACAGACAAAAATAACTCTCATTATCCAACAAACAGCATATTCTAACAATAGTTCAAAGTTCAAAGGGCAGGCCTGACCTACTGCCAGAGTCTCTATGGAGCAACTCTATCCAAATGTATTAATGGAATTTAAATCCTAATGGCAGCTTCCAGCAAAAGATCTAGATCTCACAAGCAGTCCACTAACATGAAACAGCTACAATATAAAGAATAATATAATATAAAACTACTTGTGCTTATCACTAACACTATTTTTACTCAAGAAAGCAGCCATACAAATTATGGAATAGGCTGGGAAGAGGCAAGACAGATCTGAGATTTTGAAACATGCATTTCCCATATACTGACCACTACACTTTATCTTTAATCTGGCAAAAGTTACTTCAAGAGCTCCTCACCCATGAAAATTTGTTACAGCAGGGCTTGCATGTAAAAATTTACTTTGTAACTCTTAAGACACACCTGAAAGTGAGGGAGAAAACAGTACAATTTGTACTGAGGATCAGCCTATACAGAAAAAAAAATACGGTTCACACCTTTAAAATGCTCCTAATGAATATTTGTAGTAAAATATATGACTCCAGAAATACAGTGTAATTATATATTTGCAAATCTGCCAACATTTTACAGATTAAATAGTTTAAAAGTTTAAATTTGATCAACAAATGACTGGTCTGGGAACTCTGAATTCTCCTATCAACCTATTAACATAGGTATAAATCAGAAATATGTCTAGAAAAAGCAAAAAGATTACTAGAGTAGCCTCATGGCTGAAACACAAATGAGAGGCTGATTTTTTTTTTTCCTCCTTGATGGTTATCACACAGCTGTTCCTCAAAGAACTTCATCCTGCATGGATATTCAGTAACAGCAAATGGTTCCCTGAGGATCCCCTGTCAGTGGTAACTGATAAAGAACTGAGATTAATATGCAGGCCCAGGTTATGACCTAAATCACAGTTCACAAAAATGTAATTGGCCTATTCAGGAATCCAAGATCTCCTTGCTGCTCCTGGAAAACTTGTCAGATTCACAGATATTTAACCATGAGGGATGCAGGAAGTAACTGGGATATTAAACAGGGCCTCAACAAATTAGGCATTTACTACTAAAATTTACGCAGATTGAATGCTTACATTAATTTCAGCCAGAAAGAAAACATTCCAATACAAATAGAAATTATTCTCTTCTCCTATTGTAAAATCATGTAAAAATCTATATAATTCCCCTGACTCTTGATCAAAATTAGTTTCTGTAGGATGATTTTCTTCTGAAGTATTTTCCACCCAGCTCCAATCCACTCTACAAATAAACTAACGAGCCTCATGAAGCTGACAGTGATTAAACACTATATTTCTATTGAGAATTGTTTTCCTTTGAAACAGAGATATGACTACATGTACTTGCATTGTGCTGAAAATACCAAAAATTTTCTAACACTGCACAGTTTGGGTTTAAAAATGACAACTCCACTGGCCACCATAATTCTAGGATGCTTTAGAGCATTGAGGGGAAACAGGGGAGAGCAGGAGAGCATGTTCTCTGTTCAACAGCCTTAATTCTGATTAGCAGTCACTGGATAGAGCAGATCCCAGCATCCCAAAAGACTTATGAGTACATCAAAGGGAAGGAGAAGAGGTTTTGTGTAAAACTGCACTACTGAGCATTTTTCCATGCTGTTATTGCAATATGAAATGGAGCTGTCACAGAACTTTGTGCTAAAAGCCTGTTCATCCACTGCAGATGTTACACAATGAAAGGCATCAAACAGTTGTACAGTAATACATGCATCCATTATCCCAGATTTGTGTAATACCTTTTCTTTCCCAAAGGATCTGAAAATGTTTTACAAACTGATATACAAATTATCCACGCAGAAGGCTATTCATCCATCAAGGAAACACAACTACAGCCCAAGGCAAAGCAGAACAACTATGAGAACACACACACACAAAAAAAAAAAAAAACTTTAGTAAATGAAGTAGGTATTCTCCAGTCAAGGCTGTGAGGAAAATATTAAGTATACAATATGTAAGCATACAAGACTTAGGAAGAATTTTGCTTTTATAATGTAAATTCTTCAAAAAAATACTGTAGGATCTCTCTTGGGACATTGGCAATTGCAACATTAAGTGAAAAAAGCAAATATTTAAGAATATTAAGTATAGCAATAAGTTCTAAGACTAGTTTATTGCACATCTTCCTTCATGTCTCCAAATACTGGTGCCACATTTAAAAAACAATCTGTTGATGTAGACTATCCCAGAAACAGAAGTATCTAGAAAAGGAAGGAATAATTAGAGGAAGACAGTACCTTACTCAGCAATAGTCTACCCAATTCCTATCAGCACAAGTTAATCCAACCAAGCATTTCCAACACAAAAAACATCACCCCAAATGAACTCTGCATTCAGACTGCATTATGGCTGAACTCTCATTTCAGTCCTAGCTCTGATTATGGTGACCAGACATTTCATTTGGATCTTATTCTGTCACTTTTCAGTCTGGCAGTCACTTCAGCACTTCTGCTCAATAAAGAAGGTGGCAGAGATACTTAAGGGTACTTGAAGTCCTAGAGTGTGATTTGAGGCAAAAGAGAGCTCTTTCCCTTTCTGTACTGTTATCAAGAATCTCTAATTAGGAGCAAAGTGTGTAAGGAAAAATGCAGACAGTGGGAAAATAATACAGTTGAAGACTTAGAAGGAGGCATTGAGAAGTGTTACAGAAAGTTTGGGACTATTTTTAACTTTGAGAACTGGGCACAAACCTCAGACTTCCCAAGTGTGCTGACACTGTCCTCTCAGGAGACTTACACAGGACCACATATTGACACACTGGTACTTTGATTCTAAATAAATATCTAAAACCCAGCCTCAGCATCATTACTCATCTGGGAGCTACATTCAGAAACCCTCTTGAGGATTTCGACAGGCTGTTGGGCAGGAGAGGCAGATAAAGAATTGCTGATGCTTCTAAACCTGGAGAATCCAGGAGGTCTGAGGAAAAAAAAAATGCTATTATGGAGAACTATCCTTCACATTGCACCCCTAAGCTAGGCTGGTACAGCGAAAAAAGTCACAGAGATGGGCAAAAAAAGGGATATTATGAAAGTCTGAAACTCTCAGGCCACTATTTGGTTGGAAAATTGAAGCAGAATTATAGGAAAGGGAAAAAGGGGGCCCCAAATTAAGTATCTAAGGGAGTGATATGTAAATGCCATGAAAATGAAAAACAGCTGCAAGAGGCAGAAACTTTTGCACACAGTTAACATAAGCAGCACTAGAGCATCAATGGGATGTGCTGTGGAACTGGGATTTTGCTGTAAAAGGGCAATAAATTGTTCAAGAGGAGCAGGACAAGGGAAGGGGGAGGCGTCACCTCTGTCTCAATAACACATCTGCTGGTTCTGAAGTCTGCCGTTCTACCTGCCAGAGGGAATTGATGTCTCCTTGAATGACTGCATAAAGATAAAAGGAGCCACGACTAAGGGTGCTGTACTGTAGGGAGTCATGCTTTCCCTCTTTAACCTTGAAAATCAAGCACAAGCCTCAGGCTCCACAAACATCCTGAGATTCATGTCTATGTATCAATGGGAGTAACGTGCAGACGCACTCTCAGGATGGAGCAGGCAGCAGGAAGGATTTTTATTGTACATTTTATGCCAACTTTCTGAACACACCAGGGACAGTATTCTGTCTTCCAAAAGGAAGGACAAACCACCAGGGAAATAGAAGGAACATAAAAGGACTGGTTAAGAATCTAAAGTTGTAAAGTTATTCTGATGAGAAGATTATGAAAAAATGAGAGAAAGGTGAAAGAGAGAAATCTCCTGCAAAAGCAAACTTCAAAAGAAGGAGAAAAGGAATAAGAAGGAAAAGGAATAAGGATGTTTCCAATACTCCTGTCATACACAGAAACCTGAGACTAGATACTTAGTTAACTATATGCTCACCAATTATGAAGATCAGAACATGTGAATAAAAATATAAAGGAAATAAACAAATAGATAAATCAATATCCCAATCAACAAATCAATCTCACTCAGAAATATCTGAGGCTTCAGCCACCTCTGAACTATTTAAGAGAAATCTCTGAGAAGTCCAAAAAAACAGGGTAATTCTGGTGGATTGGAGAATGGCAAAAACTCTAAGGAAGGGGAGAATAAAGTACACACAAGCATCTTAGTTGTTAGGTCTCAGAAAAGAAAAAAAGATATACCTACAAAACTTAAGTTTATAGACAATAAGGTGATAAAAAAAAAGCCAGCATTAATTTATCCAGACAAGATAATATCCAGCCCATCTAGTTTGACTCAACCTACAAACTAGGGATAATCAGGACAAAGTGCTGCAAGACTTCAAGAACAATACCACATGATTTTCTTGTAAGAAAATGAGATTTAGATGAAATTATTGTTGCACAGCTGTTTGACAAGCTGTGTGAAATGTCAGTTCTTAATACTGAATTGTCAAGAGGGGAAGTATTTTCAATTAGGAACTCTCAGGGACTTTTCATGCAAGTCCATCACTATTCATCACTATTTCAGCTATTGGAGTGTTCTTACAGTTAAGAACAGAATCAGAATTGGAAACAGACTGTAAAAATGATGCAAAATCAACAATGTGAAACTCAATCAAGAAGTGTATGAAGTGCCACCCACTCAGAGCTGAAATCTGTGCAGAAAAGCAACAAGAGGATGAACTGCAGCCCAGAAGTAGCACAGAAACATTGTCCCATGCTCCATCCTGCAGTGGGAGTCATAAAATCATGGAATGTCCTGAGTTGGAAATGACCAACAAGGATTGAATCCATGACCCATGAGCTCAACAGGACTCAGCAGTCTGATGCTGTTACCCAAAAAACACTTCTCAGTCCTGGGAAAGATGAAGAGCGGGGCTTATATAAATATGCCAGCAAAACCAATATTTGATCTGATTAATATTGATCTTGTGGGTCTGTTGTTAATTTTAGTCACTGCACTACCAAAAAAATAAAGGGAAAAAAAAAAAGAAGGAAGGTGGGGAGCAACAAGAGGAGTAATTAAGAAAATCTGAGATCTGAGGAGCAGATAAAGAAATTTGATTTTTTTAATCAAGAGAAAACACAATTTGATTTAACTTCCCTGAATCTGGTTAATCTCCCAGTATGTGAAAAAGTGTTAAGAGATAGTGGACACCTGGGTTTTTTCAAAAGCCTGTTCTGGAGCAAGACAAGCATTTTCACTACAGAAACCACGGGAATGCTTCAGGAGCATTATTCTTCCTGATGACAAGGAATTTCCCTCATTACCAACTGGATCTGAATTGACCAGGTGGTGGTTTTCAGGCACTTCAGGGAAGGGACAAGAGGAATTTGAGGATTTCCTTCAAACCCTCAGTTTCCAGGTGCTTGGCATCCCCTTCCCTTTGTGTCCCACACTCATCTCCGCACGGCAGCAGGATTCAGGCCTGAATTCACTTTCAGCCACCCAGACTGCTGTATAAATAAACCCAATGACACCTTACCACATACCTGAAATTAAGCACTTGCTTAAGTGCTCTGCTCAACAGCAATATACTTTAAGCACATACTTTAAAACTCTGCAAACTGTGTCTTTATAGCTTTCCAAAGTCATTACAACGGTGACATGGGTCGAAATTATTGCTACACAGGAACATAACTGCCTTCCATAAGAAGGAGACATGGAAAATGGGAGGAGGATGCAAAAGAAGACTACTAATCTTCATTTTCTACCTTCACATTATTTTCAGAGCAAACTGATGAAAATTATAGACTTCTGCATAGTCCTGTTCCTAGAGAAATCAACTGTGATGCCAATTACATCTTCAATCACATTCACCCAAATATAGGTGACTGCAGGCTGTAGCACTCCCATACATATACAGGAATTTAGGAACAAGCTCTTTACACCTCATCAAAGTAGCTTTATTCAATGTACTTGAGTGTAATTTTAAAGCAGAATTAATAGGAGAACTTTCAAAAGATTAGATTGTTTTCAAAAAAAAAAAACCCACAACAAAAACCCACTAGATGGGTGCCTCAATGCTACCAGATATGACTGGTCTCATAAGAACTTTTTTTGCAGAGAAGAAAAATATCCAGGAGTCCACATGCTTTCATATTTTCTTCTCTGGATCCCTTTTCCACTCCTATGAAACTTATTTTGACCCTTGGGTTCACACACTGACAGATATTTCAGTTTAGTCAACATTTAGCTGTCTGATCAAAGGACCTTCAACAAAAGACAATCTCTGTGTTTGCTTATACAGTAGCAGGACTGTAATTTACTATATTGCCTGTCAGTATGCAAAAGCTTTTTTTTTTTAATTGCATATTTTATGGTATGTTTAAACTGTTTTTAATTATTTGCTGCAGAGTGAAATCTTTGCAAGGTTGTTCTGTATCACACCTTTCAATTTGACTTTATTTAAAGGAGATGTCTTATTATCTTCCTAATCTTGAAGCACAGTCTTCCATGTGAAGAAAATCATATTTAAACACAAAGATTTAGACACTGTTTTTCCAAAAATCTGTCACCATTGGATTTTCATGGGAAGAAAGATAGGAAAGGAAAGTCTTTATCTAAAAAACAGACTGTCAGAAAATTATTAGTAATTCTTAGTGTTCATACAGTCACTGTTAAAAGTGACATTATCAGTGACGTGTCATCAAGAAGAAGAATTTCAAAGCCACAAAGAAGACAAAGTAATTTGCAAAAGCACAGTAGCCATCACAATGATGCCAAGATAGCTTTAAATGATAGAAATTCTATGTATGTTCATGCACTAAAGTCTCTAAAATACCACTGGGGTCGGGTCAAAATTTTACATAATTTTTAATGATATTTAATGACTAAAAATCAGTGTTTGATAGTACATCTGAAATGATTTATTTCCCACTTGTCCTTGTTTATAATTTCTTGCCCTATAATTAAAAAAAAAATCATAGTTCTAACAGAAGTAACTATCCACTGCTTCATTAACCATTAACAGCTTGAAGTCACATTTTGGAGGTGGTTAATGAAACGGTTTCAATAGGGTTTAAACCACCTTATCCAGCAGCCACAACCTTCTACAACATTTACACCTTAAAGGAGAAAGAAATAAATCCGAGTAATTCTGATTAATTTTCTTCCTAGGGTCTGCTCTGGACAGCAATCACCAAAGTTAAAGCATTTTCCAGACTCCTGCATTTCTTCAGGGTAACTCAGCTGGCTCCAGCCTCAGCCAGCAGAACTTGGGAAGCAGCAGTCAAATATTCAGACACTGACACACAAAGAGAATCCCCAAATCCTGCCAGCAAAAGGTATTTTGCATCGGTGCTTATGTCAGCTTTGAAACCAAGAATTGGGCCCCCCATTCCAACAGAAATTGTAAGGCTGTGAACGGTAATTGACTGAAAATATTCAGATTAAAGGGGCCTCCAGCTCTCCACAGGCTTGGGTAAACAATTCAGTTTCAAAGTGCATTACTGAAGCGTTAACTTACAGCGCTTGATCTGGAACCACCTGACCAGAAGTACAGTGAAAAAGTGCAATAAGTGGGTTTTTAAAGCAGAATTATCAGACTTGAAGGCTCAGCAGTGCAATAAGTGGGTTTTTAAAGCAGAATTATCAGACTTGAAGGCTCAGCAGTGCAATAAGTGGGTTTTTAAAGCAGAATTATCAGACTTGGAGGCTCAGCAGTGCAATAAGTGGGTTTTTAAAGCAGAATTATCAGACTTGAAGGCTCAGCAGTGCAATAAGTGGGTTTTTAAAGCAGAATTATCAGACTTGGAGGCTCAGCAGTGCAATAAGTGGGTTTTTAAAGCAGAATTATCAGACTTGAAGGCTCAGCAGTGCAATAAGTGGGTTTTTAAAGCAGAATTATCAGACTTGGAGGCTCAGCAGTGCAATAAGTGGGTTTTTAAAGCAGAATTATCAGACTTGAAGGCTCAGCAGTGCAATAAGTGGGTTTTTAAAGCAGAATTATCAGACTTGGAGGCTCAGCAGTGCAATAAGTGGGTTTTTAAAGCAGAATTATCAGACTTGAAGGCTCAGCAGTGCAATAAGTGGGTTTTTAAAGCAGAATTATCAGACTTGGAGGCTCAGCAGTGCAATAAGTGGGTTTTTAAAGCAGAATTATCAGACTTGGAGGCTGGGCAGTCAGCAAGTCTGGGAGCTGGACCTGGCACCTCTGGGACACCAGGAGTGCTTCACAGCTCAGCATCCTGTTGCACTTCCAGAACCATGGCCAAACCTCTTGGCACCCAATCCTTGACTTTCATACCAAAAGACAGAACATGTGGGATGTTCTTTTGTCTTCCTAATCTCCAGATAAAACAATCCACCTCTCATAACAAAAGGAGGGAAAAAAAATGGGAGCAAAACATGCTGAATTTCCACCTTTTCCTCCTGTTAGCGCTCCTGAAAGAACACTACATTTATTAAGAGCTTGTCAAGCAGAGCAATAATCACATTAGCAAATGAGGCTGCAGATTTCAGGATCAATTGGTGAAGTTTTGTTAGCTTTGTTCTGTTCTAACACGACAAGCTGTCTGCCGGGTTGGCCTCTGTGGCACTAAAAGGTGCCCATTTTTGCTATAGCTCAGCTGTTCCTCATTCCCAGAGAATAAAGAGGACAAGCTATGTTAGCCCTTCACACAATCTCTCCAGTGAATGTTGCAGTGAATGAATGCTTCTGTTCATTTTGTGGTATCACAAATGCCAAATACTGAGCCTCCTTTGCCGTTCTCCTGCATTTTTTGCAATTGTTGACATCTCTGTAAAACAAGCAACATCCACATTTATGGTAACTCTTCCTGTGAATTCTGAAAGATGTAAACAAGGGGATAATCAAGCCCACGACCTTGGGCTTGGCTTGGTTATCTTCCCAAATTGCTCTATTAACTTCTAGCTTCTTTCTATCCCTGAAAATTATTGCTTGCTGGTAGAGAATTCTATTTCAAATTTAAAAAAGGAGAACAGAAGAGGAGCAATCCAGTCTTTTGGTAGCATGTGAAAAATGTAAATAATTTTATATTTCCATATAAATATCTGATTAATATAGCTAAAGCTTTATAAAAGATGAGAGATAAAAGCTACTGGGGAAACCAGTATCTACCACAAGAAGAACAGCAAATCCTAAAAGTGAGAGCAGCTACCAACTTGTTGTACAGGACTTATTATAGGGTAAAAAAGGAACATTTATTTTCTAAGCAAGTTCCAAGTCAAAAGGCAACAGAAAAGCAGCATTATATGGATGAAGCCTTTCCACATTTTTGTAAAAAACAGATTATATCAGCTCACTGACAGCAGCCACAATGTATGGCCATAGAGCAATAATGATATGATCTAGGTAGACCCAGCCCTCCGTGAAAGATGCATGCCATGGATTTTTATCCAGGGGAGAAGCAATGTGCAACAAACAAATTCAATGCATAAATCTCCAAAGACCCTGAAAATTTGGAAAGCATCAGCAGAGGCAACGTGTAGAAACAATGAAACCATGAGTCCATATGAGTAATTCGTTACAACAATGCCATTAAATCATAAGAAAGGGTGACAGCACCAAAATACTTTATTTGGGAACAATTCTAACTTCCTAAAGAAGATTTAATAAATGGTCAATTGACAATAAGATGAAATTAGTACCATGTACCACAGCCTTTAAATAAACCTGCCAAAAAATCACAAGTTTCCAGCACTACTGCATGAAGGAATACCTGTAGGGATGTATGTGTATTTTTGCCCAGACTTTAATGGAACCAGCACTCTCTGTGGACATCATTATGGACAAAGATGTGTTACACATCAGTTCATGAAACAGGGTGGGGTTTAACCTTCTTTCAGTTCTGAAAAGAAGGTTAATAGTCCCACATTTTCATGACCAGTCTCAACAGACTGGGGCAAAACAGAGAAAAGATAAACTGGAAGCCAGAACATGAGATAAAACAATGTGTCTGATGAGCTGTGATTTCATTTCAAAATACTGACAATAGAGGACTTCTGATCAACGAAGCTGCTGCAGGAAATCAACCTGCAACTACCACTGTTGGCACAAAAAGCTAACAGAGCCTGTCTGCAGCCAAGATAAAAGAATTCTGCATTTATTTATAGTGACTCTTAGTTACTGAATGCTCAAATCATGGGAAAAGAAATAATAAGATTAATTTGGTTTTCTTGCTCTAAGGCCTGAAGATACAGAATGTCACGTGGGATAGATGTGATGGCCATCATACAAACATGCAGGTAGATTCCCTTTTATGAAAGAAAATGCTTTATTTCATTACTATAAACCAGCAGATACATTGCAACATTTTCTAGCAACGGGCAAAACCCACCATTAATAGAACCAGATTATATAAGAAATAATTTCTGAGTGTTTTTTAGACTAAGGGAGTAAAAAAAATCAGTTCACTTCTTGAGACGCTAACAAAAATATCTGTAAAATATTTGTTGCACCTGTACTATATCATCTGCTCAGTGAAATTACAGGTCCACAGGTAAAGTTTGTCACAGATGTCAAGCTTCATTCCCTCAGAGGAAATCTCACCAAACAGTAATCACACCAAAATACCAAAATACCAAAATAGAATAGCAAAAGGCCACACCCTGCTCACTGTAGGTCTGAGAATGATGCAAATGATGAAAGGGCCTGAGCTAAACATTGTGCAATTTGTGCAAGAACTCAAAGTGAACTTCAGAGACCTTTGCTTTCTGTTTTACTGCTACTGAGCCCCTCATGGCACTACTACATGTAGGGGCCACTTATCAAAGAGAAAAGAAAAGCAACTGTTTCGCCCTAAATTACTGCTTGGTCATAAGCATACTGCAATTCTTCAACATAATTTAATGTTCTTATTAAAGAGTTATGTTTTTAGTTTTGTTTCATTAAATAATGTTCAGTATTTATCTCCAGATGGGTTAGGTAAGCACATGAACAAATTACAGTAATTTATATCCTCCCAATGTGAAAAGCAAGAAGGCATCAGACATCATTTAATAAGACAGAACATCCCTGTGAACCCAGCATCACAAATAAAACTTTCACACCATTTACATCAGATATAGTGCTGATGCCATATAGTGAAGACAAAGAGACTCAAAAAGGAGCCTGAAACACTCTAGTCACAAAGTAATTTTGAAGTAACCACAAATGATATAGAATATTTATTCCCTTTTCAGGTATACTAATCTCTATCAGCTCATTATGGTTTCTTGCTTCTGAGCAGGTTGACTTATCCAAGGGGACGCTACAAAAATGAATAAATATTTCAGAAAGTTTAGTTTTCAAGGAAAACTTTTAGAGCAAATATGAGCAAAACATATTTAAACCCGTCAAAACCTTATTTTTCAAAACCAGTGACATCAAAACAGTTGTAACAGCCTTGAAACTAAGCAGACACCCTCCAGAAACCAAATCCTGATTTACACCTCTTCCCTTCCTGCCCCCTCTCTTCTCTTTTCTCTCTCACATGACACAGCACAAGCTCTCAATCTAACACACCTTTCTTTGGAAGGGGTAGGAATTTTAAAACCAAGGTTTTAATACCAGGTGTACCATGAAAATTCAGATCCAACATTTTACAAAACAGGATAACATGAGGCAACAGAGATGGGCATAAAGCTCATCATCCTGTCTGCATCTTCTGTGCTGACAGAGTTTCAGTCATATTTACTGGAATGGGCTTCAAACGTCATCAAAAATTTTGCCAAAACCTCATTTGGTTTTGAAATTAATTTGCCACACAAATTTCTTCTAGAAATATGTTGATCTTCCCAAAGATTTTGTTAGGCTAATGGAAAAATGTGCTATTAGTCATAGAGATCTCTCATTAAAAAATAACTTAAAAGAATGACAAGATGCAATCTCACTATGATTTTTAAAGTCAGAAATATAATGGGACTCTCTAAATGTAAAACCAAAAAAAGAGCTATACTAGTCAAAATAAAAACATTATCTTAGCAATTCCTTTTTACTTAACTGGAACAAATAATTACATTTGAGAAAAAATTACCTCTAGAATTGTTAATGAAAAGGACATATTCCTATCAAAATTATTTGGTTCCAACAAAACCTCATTTTCTGATTAAAAATTGTCATTTGGAACATTTCACCCAATTATTCCTAGATCAAAACCAGCAGCCTCTACTTAAGTATCTTCTAAATATTTGGCCTACTTATTGAGCTAAGGGACAATTTTACTGATCAAAGTTTATCCTGGGGATATTCCAAAGAAAATAAATAAGGAATTAATATATCATTATCATAAAGTGTTGGTATTTGTGCCAATATCACCTGTACATTTCTAGTTGTAGCAGCTTAGTTATAGCTAATAGATATTGAAAATATGCCATGGATCAATCTTGGATATCTTCCATATACATTGGTATATACATTTTATTCTCTAATTAAAAAAAAAAAAAGAAGCCTTATAGCATTGCACTTGCTGAAAGCAACCGCCTACTTAAACTATTCTCAAACTTATTCAATATATTTTATTATTAGGAACTCATTATGGAAACTCTTCCACAAAGTTTAAAACTTCTTTAATGTTTAATTGCATTTTTGATCATTAATTACCTCTGCAGATAGACAGAACTTTTTAAATCTTAATTTTCTCATTTAAATTTGAAATAGAGTTTGCTGCCCAATAAATTTTATTTTAGTGGAAAGACAAGGCCCATGTATTGATGAACCTTTTAAAAGAAACCCACAGCTCAATCAGAATAAAATTCTATTTATCTACCATTTCATAATATGAGAATGAAAAGTCATCTTTGCAGCTGAAATTTTGAGTTCAATGGAAACCATCTTTAAGATTTATTATTTATACATTTTATAATAGAAACTATGACACTAAGACTTTTTATTTAGAAATATCTGCTACAGAAGAACAGCCACAGGACTTGCTAGTGAAAGGAGAGAAGTTCTCGTCATTTATGCCCACTACAAAAAACAACAGCAAGGGGTACAATGCAAACATTGGCATATGAGATGAAATTAATACCATGTACCACAACCTTTAAATAAACCTGGGGTTTATTTAAAGGTTGTGGTACATGGTACTACTGTTGGGCTTGATCATCTTGGAGGCTTTTTCCAAAGGTAACAATTCCATGATCCAGTGGTACCTCATGGTTTGTGAGCCAGCAGCACCTGGTGCAAAGCCCCACACCCAGGTCCTGGGGCTCCTTTCCAGCTCTGGTGTCTGTGAAGGTTCACAGGGCACATTAATGGCACAGCACCAGCATCCTACAGCTCCTGTGCTGAAACCAACACCCTTCTCTTCTGGCTTAAGTTATCTGTGCTGTGCCTTCACAGACAGGCTGTGGCTGAAGAAAAACGATCCTGATGCTCCTGGGTCCTGGCAGGGTGAGAGCCTGGCTGATCTGAGTGAGCCCTCTGCTCATGGACACATCACTCACTCTGCACTGGATCTAAACCACAGCATGGAAAAGCTTCTGAGATAATAAACAGCATTTTGTGCAATTTGGCAACAAACAAAAATGCTTTTATTTTCCTTTTCAAGTAACATTTACCATAGACCCTTTTTTTAACCAGTATCACTCCTAAAAAACTTTCCTTCTTCATTTTCTTTTCCCTCCTTACCTCTGTCTTTTACAATGTAAGTAATTTGAATTATCCTATCCTATCCTTGTTTAGTTATATTCCTTTACTTGCAGAACTGTGTCATTTTCCATTATGGCTTATTTAGGAAGTTTAGGCTTATAAGCAACAGATCTAAAAATATTAAAAGTCACATTACTTGAATTATGATATTTCTTACAATATAATTAACAAATACTGTTCATGACAGAAACTATTCTGTTAAACTTAGATGATTATCTGAAAGGTTCAGATGTAAGAAGTTTAGCCGGAAGTAGATGGAGAAAAAGGGAGACCAACTCGCCCATAATATTTCTAGAGATGGAAGAGGTGATGAACAGGCAGCCAGTTGTGTATATCCCACTCCTGTGGTTATGACAGAAGAAGAAATAAAAGCTTCATGCTTTCCCAAGGAAGGAAAATTATAAATAATTGGGTGACACATTAAAATAACAATAATGAGGGATGCTCAGTACTAGTAAAGCTCTGCTGTGTGTGCTTGGTTTTTATGTGCCTATTTAGGTGCCACAAAATGATGTAAGGTTTAAAGACGGACACTGTATTTACATTTGTACTTTGGAGGTTTTTTAATTATTCTTAGTCCTACCAAACTGTGGCATTACTCTCAGTGTTCCTGCTACAGTTAGGCTATGAAGATAGGAGATTCTGGAATAATATAAACATCTTCCACTGAATATTCCTCTGGCTGTTGCTTTACTTTTTAAATAAAATAGAAAAGTTGCATAGTCAACTCCAAGGGACTCCATTCCACTTCATCCATAAATACTAAAACATTTCGTCCATTTTTACCAAAATGTATTTGAGAAAACAGCTGCCTCAAGTCAGGCAAACACAGACTTCATTTTTGACATGAATTAATCCAAAATCAGACAATTATTTGAGATAACAGCATTAAAAAATTGTTCAGGATTAGATAAAAATAACATAAACAGACCATTATTGATTTTTAGCTTCAAGAATATTTTTGTGACAGATATGTAATTCCTTATTTTGTGTGCAAAAGCCCCCATGGCTGATAAGCAAAATTAAGGCAGCCATGTACATCTTAGTCACAAGTTTTTCCTCCTGCTAGGAGTAGCTCTAAGAATATTTCCTTTTACTTATCAAAAAGTTTTTAGGCAATTCGACTTATTTTGGCAAGTCTGCTACTTTCAGATATTTTCTGTAGCGTCGGAGCTCAGACAGCTCAAACTGACTGCATTTTAGCAGAAACATTAAATGGAAAAACACAAAAATCTTTGCTAAATCCCTCTTTTGAAGCTGCTGTGTGTGTAGAACCAGGGCTGCCACTGCTCTTGGTTCAGTCCCTCACAGCCCATCCCTGAGGCTGTGACTGATGCCCCCAGCCCTCCCCCTGGACCCTAATTTCCCTCCTTGTGTCAATCCTTGTGTCAATGTGTTGTTTTTCCCCTGACCTCCCTTTTCAGGGGAGGAAGGATTGCTTATCAATTGCTTATAACAGCTTCCATGCTGCTGATCTCCTGGCTCTCCCAGGCAGCCTCACACCACTCCCAGCATTTATCCACAGACATTAAAGCACAGAGCTTCCAGCTGGTGCAGCAGCAGCGCTTTGTCCCAAAGAAATAAACAATCTGTTTTCAAACTCAGCTGCGACTGGGACCTGTCCTGACTAACAAATAGCATTTCCTTGGAGGTGGCATCTGACAGTGGAACAGGGCTAATTTCTGAAGATCCTGCTTCATTAAGGATTATTAAGAGATTAACATTTAATCCATTCTAGTACATAAATGATGAGGGTGTGGATAAAATATTGAATCTCATTCCTTTGGGGACAATTTTCTTTCAGTACTTCAGGAGAATAATTGCTGGTAAAAGGGATAGGTTAATGGTGCACCTGTCTGCTATTTGTTTGGTTTTCAATATAAAACAAAACAAAATAAAATTCAGACTGAACTGAGTAAGAAGTCTAGAGTTTATGAACAAAAAAAATCTGAAAGGTTGCTGATCTTTCTCAAACTTCAGTGTTTATGGAGATTTTGGATCCTCAGATAATATTCCTGCCTTTCCTTACCAACATAGTCTACCCCTAATGTAATGAATGATTTAGCTATTTAAAAACATCTTTCCTTGTTTTTGAGTTTAAACATGACAGGTTAGGCATTGGAAAACACTGTTCTGAATAAGTTTTGCTGTTTGCCTTGTGAAGGTAAAAAGAAATACTGAAGTAATGCTTGTGCCCTTGATTCTTTTAAAAATGAGGCTTTAAGGGAAGAATAATGTGAGTTGGATTCTTTCCAATGGTCTTGTTCAGCATTTTGGCACACAGAGATAACACTTTAAAGAGAGGAAGCAATGGTAATGATTCCATTTGCTGAGGAGTCTCAATGTTATGTGAAACCATGACTCCTGTGTTTGTAAATCCACCCTGATCACGATTCTGTGCTCACACCCAGCACTTCTGTCGTTATGCTTTGCTTTAACACTCCTCTCCAGAATTGTTCCATGGCCATTCCTGCCTATCCATCCTCATTTTAAATAATGCACTGTTTCTGTTTCACAGTACAAGATGAAACAAGCCCCAGATGACTATAATAAAACCCAGGTGGATGCTAAGTAAATATCCTGTATACAGAGCAATGTAGGTGCACTCGCAGCTCCTGGATCAGGGCACAGTTTGACACAGGCACGGCAAGCAGCAGTGCCTGTGAAGACCTCCTGGCATGGCTGCTTCATCTGTGATGAAATCCAGGAGCTCCAGGCACCTGTACAGACACAGATGAAATCTGTACCACCATATCTTCATTACTGATACCCTTCTAATTGGGCTAAGAAACTGCTGTGCCTTCCATTGCTACATCATTTGTGTGATTGAATGCCTTGGGCTGCTTCTCACGGGAAGGACAGGCAGGAATCCCAGCCCTCCTCATTGAGAATAAGGTAGAATTTGGTTATTTAGACTGGGGGAGAGGAGACTCAGGGGACACCTCACTGCTCTCTACAACTGCCCTGCAGGAGGTTGTAGCAAGGTGGGGATCGGTCTCTGCTCCCAAGGAGCCAGAGAAGGGGCAAGAGCAAACAGCCCCAAGTAGTGCCAGGTTGGGTTTGGGTTGGATATTAGGAAAAATTTATTCACTGAAAGGGTTGCCAGGCATTGGGACAGGCTGCCCAGGGCAGTGGTGGAATCATCATCTCTGGAGGTATTGGAAAGGTGTAGATGTGGTGCTCAAGGACACGGGCAGTGGTGGAACAGTTGGACCAGATGATCTTAGAGGCCTTTTCCAATCTAAACAAATCCATGATGGTATTCTAGGATACTATCAGGAAGAGACATGAAGCCCAGAATGAGTCCATTCACAATCCAATTTCTTGATCTGTAGGGTTTGTGTTGCATTTTATTATAATAATTCTCTTTCCCTTAGTTCCTGGCCACCAGTAAATATTACTGCCCAGTTTGTCACCAGAGTTGGTTTTCAGCCACAAACTTTCACTGCCTAACGTGCCAAATCCTTAGAATTTGGAACCCACTTAAAACTCAAAGTCAAATGTAGTAAGTGGGGAATGCCAACTGCTGGTACCAAGTACTTTACACACAATACAATTCAATACAATGTTATCTTACTTAAATCTAGGAAGATTTTTTTGTAACTTTTAATCTTTTAAATACACATATTTTTTATCCACAATTGGAAACTTGGTGGAAAAGACAGAAGTTTAGCAGAAACTCAGGAAAAAAGAAAGGAACGCTTCCTTTCAAATGTAAAAGCAGAGTGGCTATTCCTGTGTTCCAAGGACTAACAGTTGGACACAAATGTACTGGAAAATGACAGAAAAATTATTTATTCATCAAACTTAATGCCAAATTCCTTTTTTTTTCCCAATATAATTTTCATTTTTAGTAAGACAATCAGGTGATTTCTGATACAAAGATGATTGAATAATAAAAACGCTCAATTTCAGCCAGAAATACAAGGAAGCATTTGAAAAACAGAGTCACAAGAATACTGAGCAGAGCATCTTTACACAAACGTACCCCGCGAGCTGCTGTATTTCAGTGGGGAAGGAATATTATCCCTCTTCAAGTATTAGAAAAGGTGTAGGAGTAGAGAAGGAGCAGGAAAGAGACCTTTCAAATGAGAACATTCTCAGTGAGTCACTGCTATAGTAAGGGATAGAAAATATCCTACTCCTTTTCAAAGACTTCAGAAAAGCATTTGTGTGTTCTGGGTCCATTTATCTGCCTGTAGGATCCCAGGAAAGATGAGAAGTTGTGGGGAAAGAAAAATTGATGGACTTTCAGGGCCTTTTCTTACCACCCACTCTTGTACAGCTCACAATACGTAGAACATTCTTTACTACATGCTCTCCCTATCTATTTTGCCACTGCCAGCTAATAAACCTCAGTCATTTTCTTAGCTGACTACCTGGCAAGATGGAGAACAGTAAAATCCCGCACAGGAACTGTCAGGCTGACTGAATAGCTGGGAAAATGGTAATTTTTTTTGTCAGAACTGAGTTTAAGCTTCTAGCAAATCTGAAACCTCAGGTGAGATGCAGGGATGATTTTCTGAAGTCCTTTTTTTCGAACACCCACGTCCCACTCGGTTATCCTGAACAGATAATAAATCCCTGTCAGTCTGTACAGCCTCTGTAGCACTAAGGAACTTTTGCATATCTACACAGAGCTCTCTCATGCAAGCAGGAGAATAATTTGGTATTCCCAATAATTTGGTAGGCCTTTTAATTATCTTCTTTCTTTCCTCATTTGCTCTTCCCAGCTGCAAACTGGATCTTCCTCAAATAACTTATCTGCTATTTCTTAGGTTTTTAAGAGACCAAATCAGGTTGAGGCAACACAAATTAAGTATCAGAAAATAAACAATGAAACTCCATTCAGTTGAAAAAGATTTTGCCTCAAATTCATCTGCTCAGTTACTCACACTCTCAGTATGCCCCAAAAATTCATCCTATACTTTGAAATTTCTTGTGCTTGTTTCTAATATATATGGACCTCATACGGGCTGTAATTCAACTCTGCACAGCTGCTGAAGATTTTTTTTTAGATCTTCTAAAGTACTTTTTAGCTCAAAGACACCATCATCCTTTCTATTTTAGACACATATATAGGGTGTTCTAAATACTTCCACAGGAAGAAGGAATTGACACAAAAAATAGTTGTTGGTGCAAAGGCCAAGGTATAAACTCACCAACTGTATAAACTCATCAGCAGATCATAATAGCAATTCTCCCATCAATTAAAAAAAACCAACAAAACAGAAAAAAAAACCAAATTAATTCTTTCATGTATAAGTACTGTTAGGAAAAATAATATGCTTCAAGAAATAGATTGCTTTAAATCATGAAATGCTGAAATTTTAACTACAAACTAAGTTGTACTTCATTAAAACATAAATTTATAGCTCCATTTCAGCTGTCCTTTATGGCACTGATAACAGCAAGCTGTTAGCAAAGAAGGGCTGCTATATTATAATGATACACAAACAGCACACTGCAATTGAAGAATTCTTCCTGAGCAAAACACAGTGCTAATTGAATGTTAAATTTCTGGATTTGGCACTTGGGAGGCTTTGACAGGACTGGAATGAACAGTAACCCACTGGGAAGCAGGAAAATAACAGCTATGGTGATGATGCTAAGTGCACTTGCTGACTGAAGGGCGTGTGCAGCAGCCAGGTGAATTTACAGCCACTGGATTTACATCTGTACACAGCTGGAATCATGCACGGCAGTGGTGGAGGGAATGTCTCTGGGAGAAAAGCACAACACAGGGCTGTTCCTACGGAAGGGGAGCTGTGTGTGCTGGGGTGTGACAGCCCTGGGGCACAGCCCGTGCTCTGTGCCAGCCACACGCTGGCTTTTCTGCCAGCTCTGTGCAGCTGCTGCACTGATCAGGGATGTTCAAAGCAGACTGCCTGGGTGGGGTGCAGCTGGATCACTGGATTTACAAAATCCTGCTCCTGGAATCAGGCTGTGGACAGGGACAGGCTGCAGCTCAAACTCAGGTGCAGAATTCCAGTGCTCCCTTCCCTCTCTGAAGCCAGGCCTGTTCCACCACCCCACTAATTTACCCCAAAGGTGCCTCAGTGTTTGCAATGCCCTTCCATCTGGGGGGGAACTGAGAGTGCTCTGGTCTGGAGCTCGCCCACGTTCTGGGATAAACTCAGGAAAATGCCTATGTTAAAACTGACTTTTGCTGGCTCAGTGGAGCTGCTGAGGGGCAGCATCCTAAAGGTGGAAACTGCACAGAACAGGAGGGGTCAAGCACTGGCCAGCTCTGAAGGAAGGGAAAAGGCAAAAAGGCATTTTCTTGTGTGGGCAGAGAGATATCACCAAGAAGACACGGCAGGTACAAACCAGAATTGTACAAGGTGGTAGTTCATGCCCTGAAGGCTCTGAACAATTTGGTTTATCTCTGTTAAAATATAAAGAACTAAAGCCTGACAAGAGCAGAGAGGCATCATAATCAGGGGAAAGTCTTCACTCCGAAAAGACAAGGCTAAAACAACCTGGTCTGTTTAGCCTGACAAAACAAGAGCTGGAGAGAAGTACAATTGCTCTTAGAAAATACTTCAAAGACACTCCAGGAAGGGAAAAGACATTTTTAAAGCTAAAATCTTGGCAAAGGAACAAACGGGTATAAAATGCTTTGGATATATTTAGGCAGTAGAGATGATAATTCTGATCAGAAGAAAGGGGTCCTAGAACAGCCTCCATGAGCAGCAGCTGGAGAAACATTTTGTAGATGGGATATATTTAGGTTATTAACGGATTACATGGTATATTCACACACCAGGCCAAAAGACTGTTTTTGATGACCCAGAATCCTGCCTTCCCTGTATACCAGCAACAACTGTATTTGAAAGCAGGAATTAAATTTAACCAAGGTCTATCCAGTCTTAAGAAACTTCATGTCTGATTCTCTTCCAAACTATACTATCTGGCCATGTAAATGTTCATGTAAAAAATGGGACACCATATATTTACTACAGCTGAAAAATACTATCAAAGACTACCCCTTAAATGCACTGTATCATTGAATCTCATATTAAATGAAAGATGGCAGTGTTAGCTCTTCCTTATGCCAATCTACAAGCACTTTAATAACTGAGCTATTAATATGATAACTATCAATAAACAATTTTAGAAATTATGAGCCAACCTTGTCATACATTCTTACAATTTAAAGCATTTTATATAATTTAGCAAACATTAAAAAAAGGTTGTCACCTCAAAGAAGTACATTTGAATTAAGAATTAATATTTCATTTTATTCTAAGCATTGATCAAAGACCATAGTCTAGCTCTTTTGTATTTTCATGGAAAAATGCTAAAGCATAGCACTGAAGTTCATGTTCCCTTATGCTGACTGAAGATCAGACATTTACAAAAAGTGAATAATATTTGCATAGCAAATGAGCATCTAATAACATGCAATAAGACATGTAATGTCAAATTTGCATGAGATATTAGCTTTTATAAACAGCTAATGTCTCTGTCATTATCCCCTTTGCAAGTCTGTTGTTGAGGGGTTTTTAAGAGCCTCATAACTTTCGTTTGATGGGTTATAAAAATAACAACTTGATTTGGATAGTAGCTTAAAATGTTAATCACATTTCATACCACAAAAAAAAAAAAAATCAGTGCTATCAGCATTTATACACACTACAAGAAGATGTGTCCAATTTTAAAGCATTCATGACATCAACTTTGTGTAGTATGAAAAAACTTCATCTGAAAATGGCAATTGGGAGGAGTTGGGAGGAGAAGATAGATGCTGCTAAATCTGCTTAATCCATGAAAATTACAATTTGTGTTGTAGGGCAACTTCTGGACACCTCCTCCTTGTCTGGAGGTGTCCAACCCTGCCTCGTCTGTTCCTTTTTACTTCAGAGTATTGGTAAAGACCACTGTGAAAAGATTTAAATTTTTATGAGATCTTCTGTTGCTAGAACATATTATAAGCTTCTCTGTGTGCAAGCCTGCAGATGAATTTTCCCATGGGAGAACATTTTTTTACTGTCTTTTTACTCTGTATAAGTTTTCTGTAAACAAAATATCTGGTGTGTGTTCAAGGACGTTTTTTAGATTGCTCTGCCTGTCTCCTGAGAGTGGGAGAAAGAGGTGAAAGACTTATCTTTCTGATATTGTAAGCATTCTAGCATTCTTGTACAGGGCAGTGAAGAAGAAGCATCTGAGCTCTGTACCTGGGCACATTATAGCCCAAATCCTCTGATTATGGAGTCATTTTAATAAACCATATTTAGCCTTCTGAAATTATTGTCAAGAGTCCTTTGTCAATGTACGGACCACAGCAATAATCTTCTGGTACCTGCTATTTGTTACTCACATTTCTACCAGACAGAAAGATCTGTCTGTGATTAATGCTAATTAACATGATGCTCTGCCTTGCATTTCCTGTACACCAATATTTTTACTTGAATTCCTGGATTTACATTCACTGGAGTTATATCTCCTGACAGAGCAAACAGAAACTGGCAGTTTTCACTTCATATGGTTTTGCAGATTCCGAGTGAACAGTGCATTTTTCTTTCTCTGCTTGAAAGCAGAGCAAGATCCTTGCTCACATTCATGAGGCAGGAGTGAACAGAGAGGGCTCTATTCTGTCCCCCCTCGCCAGGTCCAGGCTGGTGTAACTTGGCACTGGGACAGTAACTCCTAACTTACCCTTTTGTCATGCAAGCAGGGTACCAAGTTCTGGGATTTCCCTCAGCTGAAGCTGTTTGGAGGGCACACAAACCAATATAATGTCTGCAATATAATGGGTGGCTTCAGCAGCCAGCCCTCATTGCTGCCTGGACACTACATGAACCCACCACAGCTGTTTACAGTTTTCAGATATTAATATAAATTTCAGATATTTCCTATAGTAAGTATAAAAGTTCAGATACTATTTGTACTGATATACCCTTCTTTATTTATATATTGCAGTCTGAGCAGCTGCTAAAAGCATGCATTAAACTCTTGCACATTCACAAGTAACCAGCTGCAATAAAAGATGAATTGTGTGTTACTATGTATTATTGTTAATTTTGAATTGATTTACTGCTAAAACAATGCCTTCTTTCTAAGAATCCCACTTCTGTTCTCACACTACTTGCACACTGATGTAATTTAAACTATTTTGGTACAGACTTCTCTGGAATAACTATAAGACATCATATTGAAGTCTGAGGCATAAAAAGAACATGGAAAATTCAAAAGGTTATACACATGTATTTTTTCTTAGGCTGTCCAGCTGATTCTCCAACCTTACAGGCAAGTTTGCCATTTTAGCAGTGATCCCTCAGCTTTGGGTATTTGGAAATGTCAATTCTCATGTGGAAATTGTCTCAACACTGAGTTTACTCCAGCCCATTCCCACCTTGAACACTTCAGCTACAGCAGGTGCACAGCCCAGCTGCACATGGCAGAACAAGCTCTGTGCTTCTCATGCACAGTGCTTCTGGCTGATGGAAGCTTGCACAGAGGGATCTGCCTCATTCTGTGCCTCAGTTTTCCCATTCATAAAACAGATCCCCTCAGTGCAAACCCCTGTTCAGAGATGAGTGCTGCTGCTTGATCTCTGACCAGCTGTGAAACTTTTTGTTTGAACCATATAAATTCCCTTTCATGCTATACTTGAATGAATGATTTCCTATAACTCCTAGAAATCAAGAAGTCATTAAATTAGTTTTATTCTTTCATTTTCAAACTCCAGCTGAAGAGTTGGAAAAGAGAGGCTGGTAAAACTCTTCAAGCTGATACAGGCATTTGCCACTGGTTTCTATTTCATTTTACCTCGCCAATGCTGCCTGAGGTGCACAGATCATTCAGGTACCAAATCATCATAACACAGGCCAAAAAATGCAATTTATGAAGCAAGGAAGCCCTCAAGGATAGCACCAGGGTTAAATGACAGCTTTTGTTCAGCTCTCTGCTTCGCTGTGCTGGGATCTGTCCGCGGGCTCTGGCAGCAGGTGATGCACGTGTCTCTGAGAGTGCCTTACTTACTGAGTTGGAAGAAAGCACCAACATTTCATCCTGCCTGCTGGATTTAACTTGGATGGATAGACAGAAACTGAATACTAATAATGGTAGAAGAAGAGAAGAAATAACTCCACATGCCTGCCAGCTGAGCTTTCCTAATTGCCGGCCCCAAATGTGGAAGTTAGAGCAGAGCCGTGTTTTGTGAGTTGCTGTGACTGCTGCACTAAAGGAAATCCTTTCTCTGCAGAAGAGTTTCTTTCTCCCCTTCAGAGCCCAAGTGATGCTATGGGTCACTAAACAAGGAGGATAAAAAATATTTTGGCTTTTGGCAGTCAGAACAGGTATTTGTTGTACAGAGAGGCTACAGCTGGAGACAGCCTGAAGACTTCACTGAAGCTGCAAGTAAAGGACAGAGACTTCTGACATCTGGTGCATGAGGAGTGACTCCTTTTCACCTCCACCTTCCCCTTCACATCCCCCAGAGCCCTCCTCTCCATTAAGCACTTCCACTTGAGGTATCATGCACATCCTTGCACGAGAGCAGGTTACACCAGAGGAAAAAAAGGGTGACAACAACAGCAGAAGGCAGAATGATCAGGAAGAGACTCTGTTGACTCAGGTCAAGAAATTCACTGCCAAATAATATTTCTAAGTAAACTGATAAATTGGCCTCATCACCCACCCTACCCTTTGCTCATATGAAAACTGGCATGACCCAGAGCCCACTGATGGTGTGAGGCTGAAGGGCTTTGCTGATGGCCTTTTCCAGAGGATGGAGAAGTCAGATCTCTCTGTAGAGGCACAGAAGCTTTCACAGGGGCTGTACAAGGGCAGCAGAGGCTCCTCAGGAACACTGGTGGGACCTGGGCAGGGTTACAGAGCTGACCCACAGGGCACTTCATTATATTTCCAAGGAGATGGAGGCAAAACTCCACAGCTTTACCTTCCCCCCACTTCCTCTGAGTTTCACAAAAAAGTGCATGACTAAGGTGCACACTTGAAACAACTTAGAAAACTGAACCAAATAATATTTATTACATACAGTCATGGTGTATTTTATGGTCTGCTGGAACCATCTCATGAAATGTTAATTTTGAGAGCTATTTCCCTTCAGTGAAAATGGGACAAGCAACAAGAAATTGCATCAAAAGAGACCTGAAGTATACAAAGAGACAGGAGTGGTTTGCATTCCAAAGCTTCAGCAGATCTACTTTCAGGAAGTTCTCCATGAATTTCAGGCAAAATGAGGAAACGAAGAGAACCTCAATATTTATTCTGACTCTCTAAAGTATTCCCAGTTATTAAAGCTACTAATGTGGTTGTGAAAATACAGGTCTCACCTCAGTAAAAGTGCTCTGATCTATGTTGTAGAGAAGCTCCTACTAAAATTTCTCATTGATCCTGAGAGTCTCCAGAATAAGCTAAATCCTTATTCATGCTTACATCACAGCAGCACATTTTCAGACTCTTTTTCTTTTATGTAGGGGTATTTTTTTCTCCCTCCATAGGAGCAAGTTTGGCCGAAATGCCTGTAATGATTGCTCTTGCAATAAGCCTCAGTGCACACAGTCATCCACACGGCAAAGCTAATAGTTTTGGTATTTTGTTTGGAATTTTATACTCTCTGTTTTTATTTAAAAGTTTTAAAAGGCATTTATTAACTACAGAGAGAAGAAAAACTGCATTAGCAAGACAGAGCAATTACATCATTGCTGAGTTCACAATGAACTGCTGTCAACTCTTCAAACACAACAAAATAGAAGGGGGTTTTACAGCCTGTCACCATTTTCTGATAGGCAGGTAAGTCACTGCTAATAATCAAAACAAAGCTCCTTCCTGGGGTCTAACTTCTCCCAGGAATACTCAGCAAGATGACAGTCTTTAGTTAATTCACAACTAGAACATGCTTTTGCTTCCAATGTGAAAATTTTGCTGCTTTCCCAGACACAGCCAGAGAGCTGAGCTCTCCCCTTTGAATTCCTTTTTGCACCTGAGCCCTGTCTGACATAGCAAAGGCACATCCCACATGGATTTTTACCAGCAAATGTCACTGGAAGCAGATACTTCCCTGCCATTTGTGTCTTGGGAAGCACCCATCAGACAACCCAGCAGGATCCTCTTAAAATCTTTGTATTCAATAACATTTCTGAAATGGTGAATGTTTCCTATTATGTTGAATGAAATTTCAGAAATACCACCACACTTTAACCCCAGATTCTTATTCCAAGAACAGCCAAATGATACCAAAACACAAAGACTGAGATAGGTGTAGGAGATGTTTTCCTCAAGTTTGGAGCACGCATTTAAACTGCTTGTAAACAACAGGTGAAAAAAACCGACCCCCTAACTACAGTCCTAAGGTAGCTAAATGAGGCAGATTGAAAGTGAGGGCTTCAGGCACATTTAATGAGTGAATGTTGATGCTTCCAGACCTACAGGCCAGATGGTCCTATTTCTACAAAGCCCAAGGATGGAAAAAAGTAAAACCCTCCAGGTGTCTACTGTACATTTCAATCTGTGATAATAGTCAAGAAATGACAAGTCTGATAAATTAAAACCCCAGGAGGCAAAACCAAAACCAGAGAGAATTTATAGAGAAAATACAATTTATGCAGCAACTTATGGAAACAAAATGGGAATTAAAACAGCTTCCCGCAAAAGAACTGTAGTGGTTTAATCCAAAGGTTGTAAAGTTTTTTTCTTTTTAAAGAATGCTAATCTGGAAGTAGCTGTTCTTTGCCAGCCTCCACCTCTACTAAAGTTTTCTTTCTCATTCAGACTTACACCACTTGTCCAGTCCCACTCAGTGTCTGTCATGTTGCACACTAATGTATTATTTATACTTTGTACCAGCACTCTGTGTGGCCTTGGTGCAGTCAGGCTCAAGCAGATGGATCCTGTGCTCCTGCAAAACCTGCCACAACAGGAAAGGGACACTTCCTGCACACCAGGCTGACACAGAAAAGAACCTGTTGCAGAATAGTGATCTGGGTGAACCTTAATTCGTGCATACAACATTTCAAACACCACTTGAGACAGCTGTGATTTTCTGGGTTCAGTTTAGTTGCACAAGGTCTCATTGGGAATGCTTCTACCTCAGTAATTTCAGGGGAAAAAAGGCTGTTGCTTCCTTGATTGAAGATAATGTTGCTTGAACAGTGGCATACCTTATTCCAAGTAATATAAGCAAGATGCACCAAAAGCAAGAAATTTATTTTCTGAAACAGGCAGGAAAACACACTATTGAACTTATTTTTAATACACATGTGGATAATTTTGTTCCAGCTTTGGTGTTCCTTAGTTTCAGTCCAGCAAGGGTTTTACAGCACATGACTTTTTTACCAGACAGCATTTCATTAAAATTCCAAGTCCTTAGAAAATGGGAGGTTCATTATTTTTCAAATTTACCAATATTTCAATATGCTGAAATCATTTATCACCAGGAAGCAGAGGTGTTGCTATGCAAATATTCACTAAGTGCCTGTGTCATTACCTCATCCAGGTAAGGCATTTGAAGCAGAAGCCCACTGAATTTGGTCAATGTTATTGAAAAATCAAGGTGAAGCACAAAACCTCCTGATGCTCATTCAACAGATATGGACTCAGATTCTGAATTGTGATATCCTATATATGAATTTAGAAATGTGTGCACAAACCAGAAAGATTTGTGCACACATTTCTCTTATTTGAGAATATTCTCTTATTTGAGAATAAGACAACGTTGCACACCTTTACTCAAAACAAAACCTTTAACCCACATTATTCAGAATTCACTTGTTTATTTCAGAAATCTGGGCCTCATTTCATTTGATGCCACAATATAAAATAAAAAAAGTTACTGATTTTTGAGAATCACAAGCCTTTTCATATTAAAAATGTTAACAGTGTCTTACATCCATATTCTTGGAAAGTAGCATATCTTGGCTATACAGAATAAAACTCTTATTCCGTTATCTGTGGTGAAAACCACGTCACAATTTACTCCACAGTTACCAGATTAGTTACACTTTTCACTTGCTCACTGCCTTCTCAAAACTAAATGTAAACAAAAAAATTCTCCATAAAAAGGATTTTATCTTTTTTGGACCTTCCTTCTCTCAAAGTCCCAAGCAGAATGAGGAGTGGAAGCTGGTAGGAATTTTGAAGAGGTTTGGAAATTTGAAGACTGCAGATTTTCCACTGTTGTTAATGCTTAAATAATCCATTTCCTTCTCCTTGATGTATCTGCAATCTTTGTAGACTAAAAACTTCCATGCTGGCATTTCCTAATGAGCAGAAGCATCTGTATGAGAATCTTGTAAACAAACTTCTAAAATGCTTTCTTAAATCTCATTTTTCACTAAAACTACTAGAATAATTTTTTTTTTTTTAATTAGAGCTCTGCTATGTTATTCCTGGAAACTTTCCAGTCCAAAAGTGTAATCCCTGCAGATGTATCTACATGCATTTGGCAACAATCTGAAATTACAGCTGATGTGACCCCTCATAGGCAGGTGTCTCCTGTATCTTTTAATTAACAGAATGTTTATTCTGTTATATTCATACATATAAATGTATGTTTAAATTAACAGTTTAATTTAAACAAAAACATCATCAGATAATCCACTGCACATCGAGGCATGTTTGCCATGTGCTCAGGTAGATTTTCACAGATCATGGCAGCTACCAAAGAGCTGGAATAGTGTATTTAGGCTCATCATCTCCAAATATGAGCTAATAAATCACTACAGCTTTCATGCAACCCCTCTGTTCTTCCAAACTTGACCATCTCAGAAGGACAAGTGCAGCTCTCTGGCAGGGCAGTCCTGAGTTTGCATATGGCTTGAGGAAAATAAACACTTCACATACATAAATACATTTCATCAGCACAACTCAACCTTCTCAATATAGTTATATCATTGACATCAGACAGCAAGAATTCAAGCTACTTGCTAAGAACAGAGGAAATCAGTGTTGGTGCTGTGAACTAAAAGTGTCTCCATCTGCAGTGAGAATAGAGAGAAGGAAGAGTAAGGCTTGGCATCCCTCAACAATGAATTATGGGGCTATATGGCAATAAACTTAACACTTAGGTTGTAAAAGAAACCATAAATGGAACCACAAGGCCCTGATTTATGTACTAGATAGATCCTGCTTTGAGATCTAGATTAATTCTTTAATAAAGATGCTATCCATCACTGGAAAAGGGCTGCCTTGGTTGTTTATTTGCCTATCATGAACAAAGAGTGTTAATTATGTTGTTTCAGATATAGTAGGTCTTCCCTGATACTTACAGCCTGCCACAGAGCAATATGTCTTACACAGGAATGCATTATATTTTCAATTGAAAACTACTTACCAAATTGAAAACATAATTTTTTGTCATTGGAAGCCATATAATGTATTACAGCTTGCACTGCTACAAGATAGCAACAGAAGAAACTATCATATCTGCACCTATTTTTACTGTAGAAAATAGAGTTGTATATTGTTTCAATTATCAGTTAAAAAAGGTGTCACTAATGATGAAATAAAGCTAAGGATTAGTTTCAGGAATGTCAAAATGTCAATAACGCTTCTGAAAACATTTCTGCCTACAATACTACAAATGTCATAAGTTGAGATGTTCTGGACACTTTTCTATCACCTTGAACAGAAATGTCATCAGGACAGGTGTTCTAACACAATCTCATCTCTTATTAATTTTGGGGTAGGTCCTCTTCTCAGACAAATCCAAACCCCAGCAAAATCAAATTAAGAAAAGAGGCTTGGTCTGACCACAGCCACAGTGGAAGGTGAGCTGGTACTTGGTGGGTCCCAGTTTCACTCTCTATTTTTACTTTTGGCTGCTCCCACACTGAAGCTGAATGCTACAAAATCTAAACTTCCCCAAACTTAAGGCATGCTGGCCAAACTGAGGCAGTTAGAACAAAACCTTCAGGGATTTACCAACTCCAGTCTAGGACAGAACTTTAAAACACTTACAATTGTCTCATTATTACCCACTGGCAAAATTAATTTTGATCTATTATTGTTATGAAATTAAAAGGTATGAAAATAGGGGCTAAAATCAATGACAGTTAATCTAATATGAAGTTTTGATATCCAAATTGTATACAAATTTTGTTTCATGTAAAAATAAATAAATAAATGCCAAACACTAGCTGCTACAGTGCCATTCAGAAGTGGGAGCACAGGCTTTGATGCTAAAAATAGGGATTTCTGATTTGAAATGTAGATTAAGCCTACTGCAAAGGCATGACTGCCTTTAATTGAATACTTTGTTTTAAATCTCTGTATTATTCCAGCAATGAAGCATCAGAACAATTTGTTGGGTCAACTAAGCCACAAGGTTATTTATGATGTTAATTAGGTAACATCAGCTCAAGCTCTTGAGCCTTACTCAAATATCACTGAGACCAGTGAGTATCTTCCATTGATTTCAGCAAGTTTTGCTTCAGATCCATACTCATTTCCTTCCAGCCAATAAAGTGCTGCCATTTTCTCAATATCCTTGTGCAGGCCTCCTCATTTGTTTCCCTTGTGAGCATTGCTGTGCCTAAAAGAAGCCCATAATGGATTGAACTTTATTTTTAATTGAAAACAAAAGCAGAAAGGCAATACTTTTCCAATATTTCTATATCCTTTAATCTAACTTCTAACAGTTACCTCCACAGCCACTCTGTTCTTGGGCTGGCATTAAAGTATCCAGTTGTTAAGGTTTCTGAAGCCTCAGGACTAAGAATCCCCTGATGACAAAAAGAAAAATTTCAGCAGTTCTTGAGCTGAAAAAATAATATTTTGAAACTTCTTCCATTCCATCTGCAATCACAAAATGCAAGCACTCAGTCTGATTAAAAAACACATTACTGGAACCTGAAATTTCTTCTTATTTTCAGTCTCAGCAGCTCGGTTTGGGTTTAAAAAAGTGCTTTGGACAAATGTTCAGATAACATGGTGGGTTTTTCCTAATTCTGTCTTTTAATCCTGAGAGCTACATTTCTTTATCACTGTTGCTGGTTTAATCTAAACATTTGTATTCCTATTCCTCCCCAGGCTATCAAGATTATGTCCCTATTTACATTTTCATTCTCTTGCCTTCAAACCCAGAGTTTAAACCTGTGCAAGTTTTTGGTAAGCTGGGAGAGCAATATGTGGAAGTTTTAGTAAATCCTACTTTATTATAGATAATGAATTGTACTTTTGATTTGTAATTTTAAAGTCATGAAAGTTTTCTGAATATATTGCCATGTCCATTATAATTTGTATTCTTCAAAAACTTCCATTTCCTTTAGAGCTTCCCTCTTTCTCTGAAAGAAATTCCAGTCAGTGTCCATGTACTCCTGATTGAAACAAGCACCAGTTTGACCTTTTAATTTTGTTTTCATTTACTTTAGAGATAACAGAAGACTTATGTTAATGTTTTGTAGTTGGGACACCTGTATGTTGTCAAATCTCTCTTAACACACGGTGGTAAAAAACTGCATATCTGATGCTCAGCCTGTACTCTCACTACCCAAAATGTTTTTCCTCCTGATTTACATGATTAACTTATTTAATGAGGCAGAAAGAAGGTCTCATCCATTGTAGTTAGTCACAAGCAATGCAGTACTGAATAAACAGCAACAGCACATTAATCTCTCTGACTTTTCATTATTACCCACTAACAGGAATACATTTGTACCTGCTTTCATGGTTAAATGCACTCGTTTGCTGGTTTCAAGAAGGGAAGAAAAAAGCAACCCCAAAATTATGACACAGCATATTAAGAAATGCATTTTGGCTACTGCAGGAAGTGCAGAAGGGACAGTTTGTCCACAGCCACTGATAAGAGGCCATGGAAACATCTGGCACCATGGAAAGAGTTTAGGAGAGCACATGAAACAAGTCACCCCCAAGGAAGGGAGCCAGCAGATGAGGGCTCGCTCTCTTCTCCTTTCAGCAGGAGTGCAATAAGCAGAGCTCAATAAAAGATCCTGGTCTCCCATGTGTGACACATGGAAATCCACAATCTTTTCACGTGCACAAATGCACAGGGCCTTTCTGTCCCCTGCAGCTGCTGGCCCATGCTGGGGTCCTCCCACACCAAATCAGTTTCCTCAGGGGCAGAAGACACGATTATATATCATGTATTGCCTTTTCCTACCATTTCCTCTCCAAAGAGGAATAAAAAGTGGCATTTGGTGCTATCTATAGTCTGGTGCAGCCTGCTGACATTCCTGTGTGAGAGCATTGCCAAGCAGAGCCTCTTCCCAGCCAAGTGATCATTAGAATGGTTGATCATGGTTAAATTGTTAGATTATGGTTAGATTTTGTCTGAACAGCCATTGCCCAGCACAGAGTCCACGTGTTCCAAAGAGAAGTGTGATGATGACAGTAAGACCCCTTTGTTACAGACTTGGCTGGGGTTTTTTTGGTTGTGTGACACCTCAGCTCTGTGTCAGCAGCACAGGTGTGCTCACACTAAAAGCCAAGCACTGGGAACAGGGTCTGACTCAGAAAGACATAGTGGACACACAGAACAGGAAATTCCAGTAGCACTCCCAGAAAGTAAAACCCTTGTAGCTCACCCTCTCAGTTAAAACCACCAGAGACTTGAACCACTGCTCCTCTTGAAACATTTTTTTTTTTTTCCACTCCCAGAATGGTTGGAGCAAATGAAGACGATGGAAAATGCTCCTTTACACTCATGTCCACCAAAAATGCCCCATCCAGCCCCAGCACTTCCAGTGATGGGGCATCCACAATGTCCCTGGGCAGCCTGTTCCAGTGCCTGACTGCCCTCACACGAAATAATTTCTTCATAATATCTACTCTAAACCTGCAATCCTTCACTTTAAAACCATCAACCACTGTCATCACTACATGCCCTTGCAAAAACTCCCTCTCCAGCTGTCTTATAGCCCCTTTTAGGGGCTGGAAAGCTGCTATGAGGGAAGATATGAATACCACAAGCAATACATTAATCTTATCCATTATGCAGAAGTCTTTGTATTCTAGGAATTAAATATTAGCTAGATCTATCCTTGTCGGCATGAAAAGATCAGCACCATTGATCAGCAGTACTTTGAAGATGCCAACAACTTTAGATCAGAATCTTTCCACACAAAGGTTTTTTGCTGGGGGCTTTTTTATACTTTTTTCTAATGAACCTACAGGCAAACTTTGAAGGAAGGAGTATAAAAGGCAGTGAACAAAGCAAGGTTCATGTCCATTTTTGTCTTTGTGGAGAAAAAAAGAGCCTGTCTGGGAATCAAGATTTTGTAATGGGCTGAGCTGCCATTGCTGCTGTTTGTTCTGTCCCAAGGCACCAGAGCAGAACCAAAATCTTCCCAACCCAGTGGATTGATGTAAAGAAAGCAGCACATTTTTGAAAGATGAAGGAGCTGTTTAAGACAAAAGGAGGTAGTGATCAACAGGAAATAGACATTTCTAAATGTAGAAAAGCAGTAAGAGAGGAGAAATTAGAAGACAGAGCTGGGGGAAGAGCAGTAGGGCAATGCAGAGACAGGGAAGGTGGGTTTTGCTTTTGCTTCTTTTCTAAGCATGTTGCAATAATATAAGCCTGTGTCAAGGCAGGATGGTAACACTTCTACCAGACAGGGAAGATGAATTCAGTAGTTGTTTCCCAGCCATATTTGGAAAGAAGAAGTGCAGATCTCTCCCTTCACTAGCAATCAAAGTCCTTAGCAGACAACATCTACTCAGGATGACTTGCCTGTACCCAAGATTCATAGCCGAATAAATCTTGGGACCTCACATATGCTCCAGAAGACTGAACAATTTTGTGGCTGTAATGGAGTGTTGTGAAATATTTGACCTGAAAGGGGGGTAGGGGTTATAGTTCCTAACTATCCTGAATAAAGATTTATATTTGATGGTTCCTAACCAGCATTAATCAAGCTAGTGACTGTACTGCATGCAAATGCCCCCAAAGCTGAGCAGAGGAATGCTTATTAAAAAACCCCAACTGCTTGTAGTATATCAATAAAAATATAATACAAATTATAAAATATTCTATACATTATAAAAATATAAATATAAAATATATAAAAACATACACCTTATAATCTAAATCCAGAAAATAACAAACCAGCTAGTTTTACCAGTTTACACAGCTGCCCTTTTTGTTTAAGGAATACAATACTACTCTGCCCTGAACTTCTAAATTCATTACCTATGGATGACCTGAGGAAATGTGTATTCAGGAAACAAACAAAGCAAAGAACCACACACCTTCCACAATAACCCTAGCCACATTACATAATGATAAATCTAAATTAACCTTAACTTCATGGTATTCCAACAGAATTTTGTATTGATTTCTGATTTGGAAGAGATTTACCTGTCACTTTATACATCTCATATATTCTTGCTCAACCCTTTTAAACAAAACTATTCTCTAGCTCTAATATGCCATCATATTAAAATAGTATCAGAGACAGAAGAGATTTCATATTTTGCAGTTTTTCAATATTTTTGCAGCATTCACAGCTGAAACCACAGTTAGAAAAAAATGAACGGAATCGTTTTCCATAGAAGAATTTGATCAAATCTTATCAAATCATAAACCTTTTGCAGTGGAAATGTATCAACTAAATAATTTTTATCTTGTCAATTGAAGAAAGCATAAATGTTCCATTTCAACTTCCATTTTGAATAATTTAATTTCTATTCAATTTACATTTATATTTACATATAAGCAGAATAAACATAAATGAGAGGCATTAACACATAAAATTAAAGCTATTTGACCACAACAAAATCTTCCAAGTGTCTTTTTACTTCCAAAGCCATTTGAGAACAACAGTCTGCTGTCTTCTCAGGACTTCTCTAGAAAAAGACTGTAAAACATTTATAGAAAACACAGCACAGACGATGTTAATATCAAACAAAGGGTTATCATAGTTCACTCATATCTCCTATTCCATCTGGACTGGTCTGATCAGGGGATGTCACTACAGCGACTCACAGACCTTCATTAACAAAGATCTCTCTTTGTGTCTTGACCAGATAAAAAAATTACAACTTCAGAGCATAAAAGGAAAAATATCCTGGACCATCTATTTGCCTCAGCTGAGAGCCCAGCCACGAGCCAGGCTGACAGGGGGATTTTCAGGTGCCTAAACACAGGAGGGCTCCTTTGTCTCTCTTGTGACAACACTGCAGTGGCAAATAATCCACTGCAATGGCAAATAATCCACTGCAACCCGGTGTGCTGACGTGCAACAGACACCCACACTAGAGGGTTAGACATTTCACTGAATAATTTCAGAGAACTGAAATCATTCAGTTCTCAAAAAATTGCTAAACCCGGTGAAGAACAGAAAAGCAATACTAGAAAGACTCCCCAGAAGCTGATATAGTTGGTTCAGGGATGCTGATGCCTGCCTGTGTTATATTTATTGGAAGTCAATAACTAAGGTTGGGATTGTGAATTCAGCACTGATATAAGACAGATGAGGTTTCACCACCATTCCCTGGGATGCAATTTCACAATCATCTACCTTCACTTTGCTCTCTGACAACTACAGAGGCAGAACTGCCTGCAGAAACATCTGTAATCCAACTCTTTGGTGCTACACATTCAGTGAAAGGAAAGCCCTGCACATGCTCTCTGCTTTTCCAATATTCTATTTTGTACCAATACAGAAGGACAAGGAAGAGCTTGTTTCAAAACCATTGATACCAACTGAAAAAAAAAAATAGACATGGAAAAGAAAGAAAAAGCAAAGCAGGTAAGGGGTAACACAGCAAGGTACAATCAATAGAAATTAGAATAAAGAGAGACTATGACAAAATATGAAAGTTTGGAATAAAACAATCCACAAGTCCCATTTCCTTAGCCTGCAGCTGGTTCTTTTATTGCTACAAGCTGTGTTTCTGGGAACCTGAGCACCCTGCAGCCTGATAAACTGCTGCATCAGCCTGCAGCTCTACTGAGCTGGGGAAGAGGTTACCCTGTTGCTCATGTCTGATCAACCTCTCAAAACGTGCCTCACAAAACTGGGATACAAGGACAGAACCAGAGGTATGAATAAACAGGCTAAAAAAGAGACACAAAACTCCACTGTCACACAGGTGGGTGAAGCCCATCTCTGCCCCACACCTGCTCCCAGCTCAGAGGGTCCCCTCTGCCCACAACATCTGGAACACCCCAGCACTGGAGCCCCACTGAAGTTACAGGGAATGACAAGGCACTTCTAACTTTTACAGTTAATTACAACATTCCAATTCCCAGTCCAGAGCAAGGAAACAACTTCTTTTAACTCGTCACCACAGCTGCCCAGATCCACCTCAGTAGTTTTTCATTTGGTATTTTGCATTAAATTTCTCGAGACTTGAAACAACAACAACAAAAAAAAATCTTAAAAAAAAAGAACAAAATTAAAGCAAATCAAATAACAGTGACAAAAACAAAACCTTAAGATACTTATTGGGGGTATAACATTCCACTTCATGAATGTTTTAGTATGCAAGCAAAGAACATGAACTATACAAGACAAATCAAAATTTATCCCAGCTCTGCATTAGACACACAGTATCCAGACATGATACAGTTATTATGTGCAACCATTTCAATTACAAAGACTGCTAAAGCATGTAATTCAACAGCCACTTCATACAGTATCTCTTCAGCTGATCTGGCAAGAAGGAGCAGGACTTGCAGATTAAGTGTCAGCCTCCCAGTTGGCTGTGAATGCTACCATTTACTTAAAAATGTATTTTCTCATTTTAATTGCATTGTGCCCACAAGCTAAATCAGAGTTTCTTTCCATGACAAGCATCATAACCCAAATGTGTTGTTTGAAAGAGTTGAGTTACTTAAAATATACACTATTGCAAAGTGTTTTCAGCCTGTATTTATGTTTTTTACACCAGATCATCTCTTCATGTTACAACATGCTGTATACTGCTTAAAAATTAATTAAAATTATGGCAACAGAAGTGCCATCATGAGAATTGTTTACTCTGGAATTTTAAGAATGTTTAACAGCCTGGTTAGCATTAGTTTCTAGAAATTAATTTTGAAATCTGATAGTAATAGTTAAGGTCTGTTGCAGGAGAGCTTTCATGATGTGACACCTAATTATAATACAATTTTAAAAGTCAAGCAGATAAAAGCAGTGTCAGTGATCCCCACAAATGTGCCTAATTAAATGCTTCCAAAGGGGAAAATGCAATCACTTAGGAGGCTTAATTTTATATTACTAAAAATACTAAAAATTCTTTTTTTTCACCCCATAGTTTCACATATGTGTGTTCCTTAGAGATGTATGGAGCATCCCAGAGTGCCAGTGGTGGGAGCAGCCTGAAACATCCATTTCTTGTCCATAGAAACCACATTCCCAACAAGAAATCATACAATGCAACATTTTATTTTCCAAAAGACATTTTTTTAGAAGACTTCACAGGATTATCAGCAGAAAACTTTCATCTAATCAGTTTCTCTACATCAGACATTTTTTCCTGTGTATTTCATGAGAAAATAGAGCTGTTTGTAACTGTTGTAACTGAGGGAACATTTACCAAGCCACATTTCTTGGCATAAGCAAATCAAATTGTTTGCTTGTGTGTTATTACTTGCTGTAATAACAAAACAGCTATTTTACCTCTATTTCACCTCTAGCAGCTATTTAACCACCAGGACATGGTCTTAGTCTTATCTGTTGACCTTTGATTATACTGCAGATATGAAAGAGAGGAGCAGTGTATTTTTTATTTTTATTTCCTGATTTTAAAGGATAGTGTGAAAGCACTTACCAGAGGAATTGTTACATGGACAAAATATCAAGATGAAAATTCAGCTTTGTGTTTGTATAATTATTAAATGCTTTTTTGTAGCATTAATTAATGGGAATTTAAGCATCAATTGAATGAAATAAATACTTGGATCCTAGAACAAAGAGCAAATACAATGCAGTAAATTTATCCTCTGTTCAAGTTTTGTGTGAAGAGAGCACAGAGCAGGGACAGGACCAGACAAAAGGCCAGCTCTTCTCTGTGATTTCTTGAAAGCTGCTGTCTAGAGACCATCAATCAGGTAATTGATGAATTTTGTACTTATGCACACAATGATAATTTACAGCAAGCCATGCAATCATGCCCATCACCAGAAACAGAACATGCACTGTCACCTGAACACAGTCTCCTGGCCACAATCAGAGTACAACGAAACATTGCTCTGGGTTAATTCTTTTAGAGAATTCTTCAATTCTCTAAAATTGACCTTTTTCTGGAAATTCCTCACTGTTCGAACTTCCCTTGGTCTGGCTTTCACCTCATTGTGTATTCCTCTTCCCCATCTCAGCAGTCCATTAATGTTTAGTGCTGTCTCCCACCTTGCCTGGAGTCTGTTCTAATATCCTGCAGTGCTCAGTGTTCCATACTTCACCCCTCTGCACTCACTTGGTACTTTACTCACACACAGCTTTTTATTTACAGTGGTAGCTGAACTCAGCAAACTCAGGGGTCCTGTTCTCTACTGGGGCACTTTCTGTCTGATCCCAGCTATCCCCCACTCTCAGCAGCACCATCTCCAGCTTTTCCATCAGCTTGCCAAAACCTCGATACTTTTCAATATCTTCTAAAAGCTTGCTTGCTCTCACTCTCCTTTATCACAGCTGGAAATTATGTGATTTTCCCCTGCTGTTCAACTTTGTAATCTCAGGTTTGTTTCTGATGTCTGAGGCTCTGCTTTCTCTCCTCAGCTGTGGTAGTCCACACAAACAAAGGTGAGAAGGATTCAGGTGTTTTCACCCCAGGCACTCAGCAGCAAGAGGAGATGGGAGTCATAGGAGGCACCTCCACCTGCTCTCTCTTCACCAGCTGAAAGCTCTGCTCCTCTTTCCAGCCATTTACACCTTGCAGAACTACAAAAATCATTTCATCACCCCTACCAGAAAGACCTCAGCCAGGGCTATACGTGCTACCTCCACTCCATCCCAAAGCACTGCCTGGTGAAAAAGCTCTGAAGTGCTTCTGGCTACTGTGAACCCCTCAGGGCTGGTCTGCAGCAGCATTTCTCAGGGCACAGCTGGCACTGCCTTGTCCAGCTGAAGGCACCAGTTATTATTTCTGTGATGGAGGAAAGAGGGGAACAGTAATAACTATGCTGTTCTCAGCTTTTACTTGCCCCATTTCATGGGAAATACTGCCCCATTTCATGGGAAAATTGGGGATCAGAGGGTGTGACAGGACACAATCTTTGGCAGGTTGGTTAACAGCTTTTGAGCCAAGTCTCCCTGATTCAGTGATTTCTACTTGTACTCAGTTATGCTTCCAGCACAATGAAATTTTTTTTAGCTCTACTCTACTGCTTGGCTAAAAACTCTGGAGTGAGTAACTTGCTGTGGTGTGGAATAACCATGCCAGTAAAGATGATATTTGTCATGGCTGTGGTGGGTTTTCCCCTTTATTGAACTGACATTCACATTTTACACTATTGAGCTGAAAAATTCTCATTTGGCCAAATAATTATTTACCCAAGGTCTCACCTTTCCAAAAAACCTCCCAAAACAACCTTCATTCTCAGTAAAATTTTATTTGCAATTCTTATAATTGCAATTATTATTGTCTTTTCTAATCTCTTTCAAAATCAGAGTATTGTCTGTGGTGCTCCACAGTTTCAAACTGAGTCTAAATGTTTCCTAAAATATCTTCTCTCCCAGCTTGCTTTGACATGAAGCAATAGAGTCCAGCTATTTTAACACTGCTAAACCCATCCTTTTCATTCCAGCAAAGTCACTTGAAACTTATTGTTTCAGTTTTCAACCCATTTATAAATCCCTTTCAAAAAAGGTTTGGAAGAATTTAAGCTAACATTATGTGGTAACTCTTCCCTTTTCCTTAACATCCCAGTTAATGTTGTACCTGACTGCTCACTAGCAGCTGTTTTATTTTCTTACAAAAAAAAAAAAGGACAGCCACAAATAATTCTCACTCATTGCATCTAAACCTGGAAAATGATGTTATAGGCAGGTGATCCAACTTCTTATCTTACAGCTACATGCAAACCACCAATTGATACATTACAGATATTTGCAAATGAATTATTTTAATTGTTTAAAACAAAGATTTTTTTTTAATGGCCCTGTCCCACTTTATTTTCTGCACTGAACCTAATACAGTTTGTGCAGTCAAGAAGAGAACACCCCCTGCCAGCCTGGGTTTTGCCTCTGCTTCCCATGAACACCATTAAGTGTTTAATGGAGCTTGCTTTCCATGGAAGTAAAGCTGGGAGTCAGTGGTTAATGAGACTGAGCACTGCATATTTTTTCTGGAAAGGGTGAATTATGTATGTTTGGGGATAAATGGGTAAAAAACCCTCACAATTCTCAAAGGTTATATGCCAAATTCATAAATGCCTATTCGTGCACCTCATTTTTCTTTACTAGTTGCTGTTGCTACTTGTCTCAGGCTGATTGTACAGCTGAGCAGACTAATCCTGTGGTGTAAATGGTTTTAGAAGTCAATTGAAATACATTAAAAAAGAAATCCAGATTTTGCCACCACTGGGAAGCCCTGGCTCTCTGCACATTGCTGCTCCCAGAGGATGCTTTTGTGACATTGCTTCACCACACAGAACTCACTTTATGAAACAGCAGCCCTGCAGCTGTGCAGCACCCAGAGCTAAGCACCACCCTGAAAGTCTCTGTGCATCCTTCCATCCTCTTGGTGGCAGCTCCCCAGCAAGACCAGGGATGCATAAAGGAAGTCTGAGTTTCTGTATCAGCAAAAGGAGACAGCCCACAGGAGTGAGATGGGGCTCCCTGCAACTGGAGCAGAAGGAAATTCACCTCACCATCACCTGTGCAGGCAAATCCAGGGCAGAGATGTTTGCATTCTACAAGGGCAGAGCTATTACTGCACTTCTGTGGAAATATTTGAATACAAGAAGCCAATTATAATACTTGTATTCCTCCTATAGAATAACAGTCCCTTATCTTTTATCATTTCAATTACAGTAATTTGCTGTTGCTCATACTCCTTTGGAAAAGCAGAAGTTTCTAGAGACATCTGCAGCCAAAATGCCTGGTAAGGAGTGATGTTTATGCAAATGAATTTGGTCCATGGCACTGTTGGAAAGCTCAGAATGCACTTTTCTAACAGTGGCCCTAGGTACTCCCATGTACTTTAAAGATGTTTATAAAACTTTACTATTAATATAAATTTAAAATAATTGACAATAATATATTTACTCCTCTGATATTACCAGGGCACTAAACACATATTTCTACAAAGCTCAGATTAGTCTCTATATGTAGCAATTATGTATATAGCTTTTATCATGCATTTCAATTTTTTAAAAATTATAGTCCAGCTGGGCAAAATGTTTTCAACACAGAAAGATAAAAGGATCCAAATATCTCCAATAAAATGTTTCTACCAAACTATTTTCACTAGACAGAAAAAAGCATAAGCTGTATAAACAGCAAACATTTTTGCAGCCTCTCCTCAAACTCTATTATTTCTAGGAATGGGTGGAGAAAAAAGGGAAAGGTAGCACAAGTAAAAAAGTATTACTTGGAAGCAAAGTCAAAACCACATACTAAAGTAAAAGCAAACTATAATATAGGAAAAATTTTGAAAACTACAGGGGGAAAAAGCCATTTCTGTAGAGCATGAACAGGGGAGAGTTTAGGTATGAACAACTAATAGAAACATTATCATATTTTTTTAAAATTATTGGTATTATATATATTTTTGCTAAGTAAAATTAAGTTTTCAGATAACCCCTCCTAGTCTAGTCTAGTACAGGTTTTCACGTTTTCTTCCTATTCAGTTAAAAAGGTAATGATCAGTAATTCTAATATTTAAATGTTTTAGTGAGGATCAGTATTCTCTCAGCAGTTTCTGCCAAACTGAAGTCCAATACTACCTGAATATTTTCAATAAAACAATCCTTAGATGACAGATGAAGTGTGGTTATCAGTGCTGCTGCTGAGGAAAGGACAAGCAGCAGTGCAGAAGACAGCTGTACTGCTCAGGTAGCAACTACAATAAATTATATTCCTTCCCCTGGTGCTTTAAGAGGCTACCTAGATCAGAGGCTAGACAGAGCTAAAGGAATAAAGTAGGTATTTATTAAAAGGCCTTCAAAGGATACACCTTGGGCAGCACAAGAGCCTGGCCAGGGCTATACCCAAAATGGACCATGGGTCATGAGTTTTCACACTTTTTTAAGTTTTGGTCCATTTCCATATTGGGGTTAATTGTCCAGTTACAGCTCCAGGTTCTGCCCTTCCTTCTTTGCCCTCCTCAATTCGCTGCTCTTTACACTTTTTGGGCCTGAAGCTGCCGTGGTGTCCTTGGTTCTCAGGCTGGAAAAGGATTATTTTGTCTGACTAAACTGTGAAGAGAACTTGCTAACACCTTATATGAAGTTCAGAGTTACACACTAATGCAGCACAGAGTCTGAAAAGATGAAAGTTAAACCTTAAGGCATCACCCTCGTCCCCAGCATCCCTGACATCCCACAGGATGAGCAGAACCCCTGGGTGCTCTGCTCGCTCTCAGTTACATCACAATAAAATGGAGATATTCTACTTCCCTAAAAGTTTCCTCCAAATCACTCCATCATAGGAGGTTCCAACAGCCCCAGTCCACAGGTGACTTCTTCATGTGCAAACACAAAACCTCAACTGACTTAAAAAGTAAGAATTTTAGAAACAAGAACATAAATAATAAATGTCAGCACAATCTGTTGTTATTTTCTAAATATCCTTTGTACTTCTCGATGTTCTAGTGTCTTTTGCATCCCAACCAAATTATTAATCTCCTCACAAACTGATATAAAATGAATATTAACTACAAGCCTGCATCTCTCACCTCCTCTCTTGCATTTTAAATGAATGACTAATTCAGCTCTCCTAAAAAAAAGAAAACCCGACACACAAAAAAACCCCTAAAACGTAATAAAACCTCAAGTGACTGCCAAACTTAGCAGGGGACCACAAGGTGCAAGACAGTCACATTTATATTCATCTGTGCAAATGGAAGGTATAACACTGGGACACAGTGGCTGTTCTTTCCAGATAAGTATATTTTGGAATTGCAATGAAGCAAACAGAATTTCTCCTGCGCAGAGCAGAGTTTCTTGCAGCTGGAGACCCTACATCTTACTGGTGTGAGCAGATCACAGAGAAGGGGGCTGGGAAAGCTGCCTGCCCTGTCAGGAACAGCCTTGGGAGCATCCCCCAGGGCTGCCTCCTGTGCAGGATCAGCCTGAAGTGAGGAGCCACAACGCTGACCTTGAGACTCTCCACAAAGAACTGGTTTGCTTTCCAGGCTCACTCTGCTGCTCCCCACACAGAAACACATCTCTGGCTCAAAAGTCAGTATCAGATGTAGAGACAGCCCAGAAACACCACACAGAGCCCTTCATGGGCAGGGGGAGAGGTGCAATGGTCCCTGTTCTGCCTCTTCCAGTCCAGCAAGGGAAGGCTGTGACAAACAGGAGGAATTCTGCCCTTGGTGCAGGTGTGGCTGTGCTGGGCATGTCCTGGCCACAGGACACTGATGCTTTATAGTGGTTCACAGAGAAGGTGCCCAGGTCAGGAACAGAAATCCTCTGAGGCTTCTAAAAACATAAAAAGCAGCTCCTGCCTCAGGAAGCCTCTGCTGTTGGGGGCTCAGAGATCTGGGAAGGGGCAGCCAGGGTTATACATTTTATGGTTTTTAACACCTTTGCTCCGGGCTACCTGTAAAAGCATAATTAATAAAAAAAAGTGTAGGAGTAAAAAAAAAAAAAAAAAGAAGAATAAAAAATTAGTCTATTTAGTCTTGCAGCAATGACTGTTCTTGACCTTGTGCAGAAGTTTCTTTTTAGTTGCTGGATACTAAAAGAGTATTTCACACTACTGCCTCCAAAATATTGTTGTCTTAATTCAAAAGCAGCCACACGCAAAAGATGTGTTAGCATTATATTAACTTTCTACAAAAGAAGGCAGTAAATATGTGGATTAAAACAATTTATAGAAAAAGAACAGGGTTAAGATGATTTTATATCATCTTAACAGATGATATTCAAGGAGGTGAATATTCAAGGAGGAGTGGAAGAATGTGACACACAATTAGTGGATATTCAGCTACCAGACTTCCTTGCACCTTGACTTCACAGATTAAATCTTAGTTATGCTCCTAAATACAAAGGAAAATCTCAAGTTTCTGCATTCTGAGTTTGGGCAAAAGCTCTCGTGCAAGCACCAAAGAGGGTAGGAGGTGTCAGCCTGTCTATTGTTTAGAAGAGTGTTACAAATAAAAATTGGGCATGTACTTGTTCCTTATGAGAGAGAAATAAACAGCATGAGGAATTCTGCTGAAAAGCAGATAAAATGATGAAAAAATTACTAAGACAACTGAAAAGAAGAGTCCTATGCACAGGGAATTAAAGTAGTTATGGGCACTGCCATATGCTCCACACCCACCCCTGCAGTGTGAGACAAATCTGGAAGTATCAAAGAAGGCATCAGGCAAAAACAATACTTTGTGCTACTAATTATTCCACAAGAAAAGTACAAAACTGCAATTTTTTTTCCCAAGGAATATTTCTTCACCCTGTCTAGCAATGTAGGCTTTCAATGGATACACCTGCAACCCAAATTCAGAAAATGGTATAATCATGACAAGACTTTATTCAGAAAAATTATTTCATTTTTCTATATTTCCTATTTTTGACTTCAAAATGCCTTTTCAGCCCAAAAAGGAAAATAAATTTTAAAAAATAAGTTGGTGAGGGAGAGACACAGAAGAGGTTGCAGATGACGTTAAATTACCAGAAAAGTAATGTCTCTTATTTTGTTCTTCATCCTTTTGGTCTTTACTTTTTGTGACCATTGTTCTGTTTGTCCTCTATAGTTTCTCCATGTTTCTCCAAGGCTCTTCATCTAGTTTTAATGATGAAGAAAAATCAACGTATATCAAATATAAAGACTCAAAACTCACTACAGACCCGATATTTGTTGCAGAGAATTGAAAGCAATCATGAAAAAGGAAAACTGGATTTACATTTAATGCTCTCCAACAAAAACACAGGGTCTTTCAGGTTTCTCCTGAAAACACAGGGTCTTATGGGCTTTTATGTGAAAGTAGAAGAGAAATAAAATTCTCAAATGTGTTTTGAAGAATATACTGATTTTTTGTTCATTTCTTTACTTTATTCATTGCCAGAAGTCTTAATTTTGAGTTGTATCTGGAGGGTATTTTGCAAGATTTGCCTGTATGTGCAGTACAGTAATTACTTTTCTGAAGTGCACTGGAAAAGGAAATGAAGTCAGCAGGTTTATGATCTCAAAGCTTTTTGATTTAATTAAAAGTCATTAGCAACAACCCTCGCTATTCAATGGCTGAACATGCCCAAATAGAGATCTTAAAGTAGAAGCCATAAACTTCAGGTTTTACAGCTTGCTCAAGTTGAATACAGGGCAAAATTCAAAGTTTTTCCTGTGTTACAGTGGACTGAAACTGTGATGATAAAAGGAATATCACTATAAAAAAATTAACGCTGAACCTAATGTGATTAAAGGTTAAAGTTAGTAGAAGTAAAGCACAGTAATTTGTATTATATCCCCCACCATGAATGTGTTGTGCATTAGCTCTGTTCTTGATTTATGGCACTGGAAAGTTTCCTGAGCCCCAGGTTTTACTGCACACCCTGAGTCACAGCTGAGCTGCTCACTAATGTGCTGCATTCCCTGATGAGCTGCCCAATTTCACAGCCAGCCTGGTGACAGCATCTCTGCACAACGAGAGCCCTGCATTGACATTCTGCTCTAATACCTACTAACAATTAGATTCCTTTTGCTTGCTATTGTATCTTGCTATTGTCATTCCAACAACAGATGCTTTTCTTATAAACCACTGAATTTACTCAAATTTAAATGTCAGGCGGACCAAGTGAATGCACAGTCCATGAACCTGCGCTGGGGAAAATGAGCTCACATCTGTCTCATTATAATATATCGTATTTCCATTTCATTTACTTTCCATTCTTAGCAGAGTTTCAAGCAATTTTTCAATTTCCAAACCAAGCAGCATCTTAGAAAAAGTGAGGTGATTTTTTCCTTTCTATGGCAGAAAACATATTGTTTGTTGGTATATTTTTGTGGTGTCACACAACCACCCAGCACAATGCTGCTCTCACAAATACATTGTTTAACCAAACAAAACAACATGTGAAAAAACACTATGTAAAAGTTACCAAGGCAGAAATTCTATGAATAGGTTTCCTGATGAACACTTCTGCATAATTCCAGGTTATCATGGACATAAATAAGTATAAATTTTATACACTGGGTAATTAAATGAATGGGATTTCACAGGGGAAAGTAAGAACACAGGCTTTGACAATGTGCAGTTAAATGGGTTGTAGTGCTGAAGTTTCACAGATATTTAGTGATGCAGGTAATGTCTCAAGGAGTTTCTAAAGTACTTCAGTATTTAGGGAATTAGTTCCTTTGATGTTTTCTGATAGATCTCATTAATTGCACCTTAAGGTACTTCAGCATGAGAAAAAAGACAAAAACTTTTACTGAATTCAGTATCTGCAGATTAAAATAATGATTTGTAGGTGGCTCAGTCTCTGTATAAATCATTTAATGTAAGCAATATTAAATTTTAAGAGCAAGATGCACAATTGGCTTGTCTGATATGATTAAAGATGTGAGGAAGAAAAAAAATTCCAACAGTAAATTCTGAAAGTCTAAAGTAAAGCTAACAGGTGTGAAGGGCAATTCAATTTGTCCTAAAATACAAAGCAATCAAAGTTGCTATGGTTTTATTGTTAATTCAAAATGATGGCCAGTCTCTTGCATACTTGCAAATGTAGAATTTTCAAGCTGATTCATCCAAGGTTAGATTGTTTATTCCCAGTCTTTCAATATTTTCTTACTGTTGGAAATTTTAAATGAACATTTTATCGTTGAGATCCCTGGCAGAAGTCCATATGGGTTGGAACTGTACTTAGAATACAAATGAGAAAATTAATTAGGTGATGACCGTTTGGAATATTAGTTTTCAGCTGCCAGTTTTTATTAAGTCTCTTTTTCTGGATGTTCATGAAGAGATTGACAGAAAATTTCAGAAATACATAGGATGTTTTTAAAAAATTCATACTGGAGAATAATATATTCTAACTCACTCTTTTGGGGGAGGAAAAATCCAAAATACCACATTATATTTAAGCTGAATAAGTGCACTGCATGGAAATGCAGGAGTTTATCCTCTCTTCTGCCAGATTCCATCAGAAATCCCAACTCTCACACACTGTAAAAAGTTTTTAGATTATAAAAGTATAAATTTTTTGTTCTTTTCCTGAAAGTTGCTATACAGCATTACTGTCCAAATGCTGGCCTGCAGATGTGATTTGTATCTCAGTGGAACTGCTGAAACCCAGTGGCTCTGTGAACCACTGTAAAGTTTGCATTAAATGTGGAGGTAATCACCTCATGAATAAGAATTTTACAAAAGAAAAAAAAAAAAAGAAGAAAAGACAAAGGTCTAATTACTTTGAAGAACACATTGAGTGTAAAAATAATATTTTTTCAAAACTAGGTGAATATTTTAACCTTAACCCTAGAGCTTAACCCAAGTCCATGTAATGTAAATATGGCATCATGAAAGCTTTCTCAGCACTGTGCTTCCACTTAATATCTTTTATTATATACCTTCAACATTCTAATTTCTTGTCTTTCTCAATATATTCTCTTGACATAAAACAAAATCAAATTTTAGATCTTTATAGAGCTTTTGTAGCTCTAGTACATTACTGTTCAAATGCAAGCACACAGATCTCTTATTAAAATGTCACTGTTTCAGAGACGTCTTTGGTGCAAATGTTGTTATTTAGATGAAAACAGATTATCACCAACAGCAGAGGCTCTTGTTCTGTAAAATTTCATTTTAGTCCAGCCTAATTTAGAAGCCTACAGCTGTCAGACCTCGTGTCTTTCTCTCTGATCCCTCAAGCTGAGGAACTTTGTTTGTTCCTATAACAAAACATATGTCTGTCCTTTAGCTGATTAGTGCTTCAACAAGAACATAACAAGATATTCAGTTTCCAAACGTTTGCACATCAAAGACAACTTTAAGCAGCTTTGTGAAATGAATTTGATTTGTTAAACCCTCAGAACTGGAGAAGGATGGAGCTGGAGGAGTCTGTTGATTCCTTGCATCTTGCATAATTAGAATATACAAGTGGTCCAGATATGCATCATTGTCTACAAAATACTTGTGGTTTATGTATGCCAAAACTTTGCTATTCTAACTTTCCCAAACAATTGCTATCAGAAATATAAAAATATTTTACTTACAATTTACTTACAAAAATGTAAAGTTTAAACTTTGCAGTAATTAGAAAGGACATCACATCAGCCTGCACAGCAGTGGCTTCTTGCCACACAGATCTCTTCACAGATCACAACTATGAGAAATACCACGCACTTTCAAAAGTACTTAAAATAGTTTTCCTACTCTGCTAAGACTACTTCAATAGCTAGATTTACCTATAATAAAGAGAATTGTTGCTGCTCAGTTGAAAAAAGGACCTAGATTTCTTCTCACAGGTAGAGTTGAGAATAATTATTCTGAAATGAGAATACAGCTGTGATAAAACAGGAGATCAGAATCAGAGTGAAAGAGCAAAAGATTATTTTTAAAATGAACTCCAAATGTCATTTTCATTTACTAAATTGAATTCTATAAGCTTCTATAAATTTCATGACACAGAAGACTAAGTTAAGCAATTACTCTTGAAAATATTATCCATTCCTCTGCAGTATTAACAAAAAAAATTCATAAAACACATACAACAGATAGTCTAAATATTCATTATAACAAAATGCTGACATTTATCTAGTGGGTAAAATAACAATATTGGGTTACAATTATGCTGATAAAAGCTACAACAGCAGGGAAGTGAAGAGGCAAGGAGCTCTGCAGGCAACTCTCTCTGGGGAATTAGCAGCCTCCCCTCCACAGCCAGCAAAGTTCACTGTACTCCTATGAAATGTAGGGCAGTAGGCAAGGTAAAAGAAGAGAGACATAATGAAACCTTTCCTATCTACATTCCCTACTCAGACTGCATATGCAGATATTCATGAATGTAAAAATCAGTTTAACATACCTTTTACATTATTTATCTTATAGTGTTGAAGCAAATCTATTGGAACAGCAGCAAGCTCCTGCCATCATTTGGTCTAAGCCAGCTGGATACAAATACTGCTTTGAAAAGACCTATGCAAACAGTCAAGAAATACTTAGAAGAGCAGGCAGCAAAATCAAAGGAACAGGCCTAACTGAGATGAGAAAATAGGTATAAGTGTCAAAACACAACAGCATCTTCACAAACCACCCAACCATCGTCTCACGATCAACTAAAAATACAACAGGTCCTCATGGATCCTCCTCATTATGAAAGGTGAGGATTTGAATTTTATATTCAAAATAACCAGGAGTAAGAAAATTTAGACCTACATTTGTGCCTAAATATAAGAGAAGGTGTTCTAAAAATTAAAACTGTCAGCAGTCAGACATATAAAGTTTCTCCTCACAAGAATCCCCAAAATCTAATCCGTGCTGTGGTATCCAAGCAGCCATATGGCCACTGAACCTGATTAGACACGAGCTGACTAAATGTACACTCTGGGCTCTCTCAGGGAGCACAGGACTTACATTAAAAGGTCAACAGTGTTAATTCTCTGTAGATGTCTTTTGCTCAAACATTAATTTTCAACTAATCCATGTTTCATGACCACCTCCTTCTTTTCCTAAAATTCTAGCCCCAGTTTTAAGGTGAAATAAAGACCTTGTTTGCTCCTTGTTTGGAGCAGTTTGATTGGTATGGACCTCTGGAGTTTGCTCAGGGACTTGGGAGGCTGAGAAGCCAACACAGTCACTGTAGGCACAGGAGAAACAGAAAACACAAACCAAACCCAGTTCCTGCACCTGGTCTCTGCAAGTCCTGAGACACACCAGAGCCAGCTCCTCCTCCATGTCCAAGGTCCTGGTAAGGCACTTCCAAAGCCCCAATCAGTGATCCAAGCCTTTTTACAACCACTGTCATCTGCATGGGATTTACCTACTTTTGCTGAAAGGACCATTTGAAACTTTTAAAGGATACCCACGTTCCTTTACATTTTTCCTCTCTTCCCCATCTGTATTCTGCTGCATCTCCTCCAAGGCCAGGTGCTGGTGGCTTTCTCTAAGGCAGTAATTCAACTTCAGACCAAGTGCAGGGGAGTGCACAGGCGTCCTGCCTCTCTCCAGCCAGAGCAAGGCATGACCTCCACAAATCCCCGATTTACACTGAACTGACGCGTGCTCAACCGGTTCAGCATTAAATCTCCTGTACACTCCAATGGTCCCTGCTCCTTCAGGACTTCACTGTCTGATTAGAGAAATTATAAATGCAAACTTGGCTTTCTGATTAATGCATCCTGAACATCACAAGAAGGCAGAAAGTGACCTTTGCCGTTCATTTTTTTGCAGCCTTCCTGTAATCAGCACCACAAATACTTTGGCAGAGTTTGTTTATTGACTCTGCACTGGAGCAAAATCAATTTTCTATGCTGTTTTCTTCCAATTTTAGTTCTTCTACAGGAAATAAAATAGTGTCATAGGTGTCTAGGCTTAATAGCTGCATACTCTGACTCAAACTGGGTATGGCCATATATAACCCAGGTTAGTTCACCTGATCAGGTGAGAGCAAGGATTGCAGAAAAAGAAAATGTTTAAGGAATACCATTAAAATACTGGGAGAAACCAAACAGAACTCAAAAACCATGACCCAAAAAGACAATTAAAGAAGTTCTATATAAAAGTAATTTCATGTAGAAGTTTTGTGGGTATTGCTTTAAAAACAAAACAAAACAAAAAAACCAAACAAACAAAAGAAAAAGATAATAAAAAAATAAAAATTATGATGAAAAACACATTAAAAGCATCACATCTCTGCTCATCCTGTTTCCCAGACTGTACTGTGGCTAACCAAGGAAGGAAGTCCTCAAAGGAAGATCCTCTTCAGGGTGCTAAACACATAGTGCTAAAATCATGATGCTTAGGTTCCATACCTCCTTTTGGAATGGCACCAAAGCACAGAACAACTCCAGGTCTCTACGTTTAAGGCTGAGGTGGATTTAGTTATTGGGGATTTGGTGCAGTCAGGCACAAGCCCTGTAATGCTGTTACTTAACCAACTGTCTATCAGCCACAGTGAGTAAACTGGTAGGGTCAAAGGGAAAAAAGGTTTTTTTGAGACTAGATACAGGTAACTCATTCTGTCAGCTGAGATTAAATCTTGGTGCTGGAGCGGGATGTGCAGAGGAAAAGAGCAGCACTTAGCAGCAGTTTTTTAAAAACAAGTCAAATAGATCCGAAGGAAACCTCTTCAAGTTTTATTTTAACTAGTCTCTTAAGAGCTTTTGCAGGCTCATTTTGGTGATCATGGGACTGTGAAGTATTTACAACAGCCAGGTAGCTCCACATCCAAACAATGGTCATGCAAATCAGTTGTGCAGACAGAAGAACATGAATTTAAATATTTAAGAGGCAGGAGTCAGCCATGTAGTAGACTTTTTCACAGTTCATTAGAAGATTTAGAAGCAAAGGTCTATTAGCATTCTTCTGCACACAAAAGGCTGATTTAGGAGAGACTAGATGAATTAAAAATCAAATATGGTGATGCATATTAACTACAGAAAATCTGCTCTAGAAAGTACAGACATGGTTGCTGAAGTGTGGTTAAAATAAAACCAAGTACTAGTTGTCCCAAGGAAAGGGAACAAACACCCTTGAAAAATGTTATTTTTATGTTGATACAGAGCATGTGGTCTTTACTCATTTATTTTGTATTAAGACAAGATAATATCTGGGGGCCTGTTTCCATCACTAGCAAATATATGAATGAACTGGCTTTTTGCCTCAACTGGTATTTCCTGAATGAATAAGAACATTAGCTCTAAGCAAGACACATGGCAGCAGCACACTGCCCCGGGCCCCCCATGTGCTCTTCTGTGCCAGCACAGAAAATCAGTTTCCTTGTTTTGCCACTCTGCTGCTTTTCTTAAGCATCTGTTGTGCCTGTAAAACCCTGAAAGTGGTTAAGGAATATTGTGTGCTGGGTAGGAACAGTTGTGACTACCATGATGAGAGGAAGATATGACAGGAGGAGGAAGCATTTCTCAGCTGCCACAGAGCCCCTTCCCAGCCCAGCTCCCGGCTGTCCAGATCTGCTGGTGGAATAGGGCATCCAGTCACTGCCAAGGAGGAAATCTCTTCATGGCAGGGGCAGCTCCCACAAGAGGAGGGGCATCACCAAATGCATCAGCAGGGCTGGCACCCTCCACCAGGCCTGCAGAGTGAATTGCTCTCTCCAGCTCAGTGTTTGATGCAAACTCTCTGGAGCTTAATGGAACTCGCTGGTGCAGGGATGAGGAGGCTGCTCTCACTCAGCTAATGCTGCCCAGCCTGCACAGACTCTTCGAGTAAAACACAATTTCCATCACCACTTATCTTAAGATGAGTTCTCTCTCAACTGCACCTGTAATAGTCATTGCTTAAAACATGGGTGGCACGTGTGCCTCCAGCAGCCATCCTAAGGAGAGGTGCTGCTCCTCCCAGCTGGGATTCAGGAACAGCTCAGCACGACACTGTTACTAACAGCATTTCAGAAAAACAGCCCTGCATCCTCACGAGTTTCATAAACACAGGTACAATTTTGCTCTTACGTGGTCCTATATCATTCAGAGCCCGTGTGGGGGAATATTTGCACAGAAAGGCTTTGCCCATTCCACAGGACTCATCTTCACAGGAGGACTGGAGCCAGGAAGGACAAGGGCTACAAGGGCAATGCAGGCAGAGCACTGTAGTGATGAGTGTCAGTGCTTGAGCAATACAGCAAAACTGCAAACCTCCAACCAGGCCAATGGGGGAAAAGGAGGAAGCAGATCAGAAAAGAAAAGGTGTGCCACAAAGTCATATTGAATCTTCTGAGGAGAAAATGGTGAAATTATGTCAATTTTCAGGAACACTGTTTAAAAGTTATTTAAAAAATGAAATACTGAAGAGCAAGCAAACTGTTTGCCAGTCTAATATCAACTTCATAAGTACCAAATGGGAGAGGTTTTCAGTTACTTTGTGCACTGAATACAAACAAAGTTTAGAGATTAAATGTCAACAAATGAAGGCAAAGCATTAATCTATTGTGCCATATCACCTCACTCCCAAATCACTAACAAGCTACTATCTATCTTATCTCTGCTTCACTTATTGACAATCTCCATTTGTTTCATCAAGGAAAGGGACAATCCATTCTGGACTCAGCATACATCATCCTAAGCAGAAATAAACACTTCGCAATAAATGGCAGCCAAGGGAGAAGCAGAGTGAGCCCTGCTTTGCCACAAAAGTATGCAGCAGAAAAGTATGAAGGGCATTATTTTCTACTCTTTGCTTATACACATCTCTCACACATTCACACTGAACCTACTCTCTTTGGAGAGCAGGAGGAACTGGTCCTTTTTCATTCCTCAGAAAAGAGAACCAAGTCTGTAATCACACTTTCACAGCCACCACCAACACAGCCAGTGGCTCACATCAGCTGTGGGGGGAGAACCTTCCTTCTCTGCACTTTAGGTGAAATCAGGCAGCCTCTAGGACAGACAGCTCTCCTGGACACTGTGGCTAGCAAAAAGGTCACATTTAATGGGATATGCCTTTTGGGGAGAGCAGGCTTTCAAGTAGACAGCAGTGTCACACAGGTCTAAGGGCTGTATTTGAAGGCTTCTCAAGAGCCAAATTGTATTGAGGAATCCAGTACCTATGTGAGGTTCCTTACAGGGGACATTGCAACAGACATTGCTCCTTACAGGCATTACATTTTAAGGAGTGAAGGAGACATATTTTTTATTTATTCATTTCGTATCTTATTTTCTTCTAGAAAAGCCTTGTGGTGACTGAGATATGTGCCCTCAGCAGACAGAAGGTCACAAAGTAATCAATCTCAAAAAACCTTACACAACTCTCCAAGTTTAGCTCCCTTTTCATCTGTGAGATGCCACACAACAAGTACATAAAACATGGGAGCAGAAAGGTTTTCTCAGCAAGAGCTTGCAAGGTACCTGCACACAGATCATTTGTAGGTGAAACAAAACAATGAGGGGACTGCTGTCTCTTGGCCACTGTCACTACAGTAGGTGTGATTCCTGAATAAGGGAAATTAGGTATTAAGAGTAAAATAAAAAAGATGGATGATGTGGCCATGGTGATACTTATAATGTAATGATTACATTTGGAAGTTAAACGTCCCTGAAGTGCAAAGATGTTTTTGTTGCTTTACAAAACCGGCAGGCTCACAGACACAGAGCTGCCACAATCCACCTTCTGCTTGGATTCAAAATTATTTCTATATAACTGAAAGCTCTAAAACTTTTTTTTTTTTTCATTTATTTATTTTTTTCACATAAAAGCTAAGGTTTCTTAATGCATTTGTGTAACAGGATGCTTCTCTGGCAAACATCAAGGCCAAAGCCAAAACAGAAATATCACGAAGTACACAAGATCCCAGGTACAGGTCACCACTGGAGATGGATAATAGACTCGATGGACCATTAGTGTGTTCCACTGTGCCTGTACAGAGCCAGCAGGGAAGAAGGAGGCAGTGAAAGAAACAGAATGCAGATTAGAAAGGAGGAAAATTATGTAGGGAAGTCAGCTAAAAAGAGAAGCTTCTTACTGAGTTTCCACTAATGTTCTATCACAGCACTATGGCCCAAAAGAAATACTTATGCCTTGCCAGGTTAAATACTTTGCAAACAAGTATATTGCAAGCTGGGCTGAGGAGATGTAAAATCAATGCTATAAACATGTGTCACGGCTAATATTGGCTCATATTTCTACTGTTTACAGCATTTAACCTGTACCTCAGAGAAGTCAATAATTATTACATCAATAATGAACACTAATGTCATTGTGGCAACAGCAACTGGGACAATTTTGTAGCTTTGTCATGACAAAGTGTAAAAACCATAACACTTGAAAGGAGAACTGGACAGTTTGGCTAAAATTCTGCCCTGCCTACCTGCATACTTAACAAATGTAAATTTTGTGCTGCATTTACTGCTGTATTTACAACTGCAGGGTTGCTGACTTTAAAAAGAAATGTCAGAGAACAGGATGCCAGAAAGCTGACTAACAGTAAAGTCCTGATAACATTAGTCATAACAGAATAATCAGATACAATCAGAAAGGGAGTAAGTTCACTGGTAAATCTGAGAAAACATTCCCACCAATGCAATACAGCATTAACTTTCCAATGCATGATTGTGCTAATATAAATGCAGTATAATTAGTTAAAATAATAAAACTACAAATCCTGTGTGTTTATCAGAAAATGTATAAAGCAAGCAGATAAAAGTGCCCCTACCCTGCAATATTTCAAGATTGTTCCAGTGTGTACCAGACACCCGCAACAGTTTACATCCATGGAAAAGGGATAGACTGTGTTGATAAGCACAAAATCAGAATGATATGAGCCTGGGCTTAGTCCTTAATGCCAAACTCTGTGTAAATGTGAAAGCTGGGCTCTGGAGATAGCAACCAAATGTCATATTTGAACAAGTGATATTGGGAAAAGCTAACTGGAGGTCCCAGAAATAGAACTGCAGGGAGGAAGCAAAACCACGGGGGCAGTTAGTTCCCAGACAGGATCTATCCCTCACTCAGAGGAAGATGGAGGCACACTGATCAAAGACATTTCTATGTTGCTCAGTTGCAGAGGGAAAACCATTTTTAATGGAATCATAAAAGTTTGAGACACTATAGGGATATCCAGGTCACCCAGGCCATTGTCCATCACTCCTGGCACTGAACCACACCATGTGACAAGTGCCCTTGATTAGCTTTAAATGACAGAAGGAGGCTGGGAACATGCAAAAACAGCATGAGAATTCATTTCACTGGCTTACATTGAGTTGTTAAGGATGGCCAGTATTACGGTATTCTTCAAGGGACATGGGAGTTCAAACTATTGCTCTCAAACTGTCTGTTCCACATTTATATATTTTTCCTACATTATTCCACACCTTATTTTCTGACACAAATTTCAATTTCTATGTTAATACTCAACATAGGACATTATTAGGTGGCAGATTGTCTCTTTTCTGGGTAGTCCCACTGGTTTCTTTGTCTATTTAAAGGAAAGTATAGGCACTTACATACCTCCCAGTTTTAAAAACAGAACTGCATCAAACAAATAAAAAACCAATGGCATACCTAGTTAAGTTCCTATTGGCAGCCCTGATATGTTTTCATCATTGTTGCTATTATGTTTATATGCAAATATTCACATTTCTCAGTTTTCTCACCATTACCAAGTTTCACCATTACTCCATCAATGCCTCTTTTTTTTTGATGCAATTTATTCATACAGCTATTTTCCAATCATTTTAGTCTCATCTTTCTTCCTTTATTAAATGTCTGCTTCCTTATGAGCAATGTTTGATTTTCAGGACTAGTGACAAATGTACTAGAAAGTCATACATGTGCACAACAACCATTCCTCTGTCCTGTGCAGTTAAAGCAGATTAGAATTTACTTGTTTTGATATTTTTCTGTTCCAACCTTTCCTTTTCAAATCAAATGTGATGATCACTCTTCCCTAAAACATTTAAATGCTGTTGAGGAGTGAAGCAGGATCTGTTCCTTGCTAAAGGTCAGCTTAGAAACAAGTGTTTAGTAAATGGCAGACATGGAGAAACTGCTGCAGTCAGAGCACAGAAATGGCACAACACAGACTCAGAACTGAGATGAGTGAACTAAATTTAGAAAGACAGAAAGAAAAGTAAAAATAGAATGAAGTTCACAAGATCAGAGCTAGCTGTATTTCTGGGACCAGGGAAGGCAACAGTAAAAAAATAGAGAGTAACATCTTGGTTCAGGAAGCAATGCAGGCTAAAACCTAAATCCATCTTAGGGCAACCTGTGCCCTGCCCATCGCCAGCAGGGCAAAGCCCTGAGCCCTTGGCAACAGCGCAGACAAGCACATCCAGGTTTGTCTTTCTCCCCCAGCCCTGTGCACACACAGCACGAGCCCTGCAGAGCCTGCAGGAGAGCCCAGGAGCACTGCAGAGGTGCTCAGCAGGTCTGGCATCTCTTGAAGACAGAACTTAAAAAGAAGCAAAAATATCTGAAGAACCAAAGAAAAACATCCAGCAATAGTCAGCACAGCTGCTGTAGAATAAATGAGGTCTCAATTATTATTTTTAGCAGAAGTCACTCCAAGTCCTGGTCCAAAATAAAAGATTTTCCATTATCTCCTACAGCAGTGGGAAGTTATTTCCTACATAGCAACCCTTCCCTGAGAGCTGCAGTACATTCACAACTGAATATAGACTCTCATTTCATACTTCCCAGTCATGATCATGTACAGAGCTTGAATATCAGAGATGCATTCCTGGGCAACAGATACAGGAACTTCCACAGAACTTCAATCCTGGGAAAGCACTGGGAAGTAATGAAAAACATGGCAGGACAGTTCTTGTGGGACCACCAGCAACCTCTGGTACACAGAGAACATTACATAAAAGTTGCTGCTTCACAGAGTCTGGTACTTAATTTAGGGAGAATTATCTGAAAAATAAGCTCATGCTAAAGTAAAATACTTTATTCAAAGAAGTGAAGCCTTTCATATGAAAAACACACCAACAGATTTTAGCTCATAAGCCTTCCTCCCTTTCTTTCATAACTTTCTGAACACAATCCCTATCTTGGATAATCCATTCAGGGTCACTCCTTAAGAAAACTGCTATAACAGCTTCTTATATTTCATTGCTTTACTGAGCACTTTAATATCTATTTCAGCCCAGGGCACAGGACAATTTTGCTGTCCTGAACAGCTGAGCAGAAAGTGCATGATATGATTTAGGAAATCCCCAGAACGTCAAGACTGGGTTTTGTAAATCCCTCATTGCTATGTCTGCTTCCCACTCCACCTGTTTCATTTGAGTCCTTTAAATATTTGTAATAGAAATAGAACTGCAGTCACCATGAGTTGATTTAAAGGACAAAATCTTTATTAGCAGTTCTAAATTCCACCTCTCTGGGTACCCTTAAATATACAGTTATAAATCTGCAACCATTTCTTCAGCACAAATGTCGCAAGTTTCTTTTCCCATTTGCTTTAACTATCATTAAACATCATGGAGACAAAAGCCTTGAAAGCACAACCCACAGAAGAGTAAGAGCCCAGGTGAAAACCAGCAGAGAAATGGAGTGTGGCAGGATATTTGTGCATGTTAGGAGACCACCAGGCCTTCGGGCTGCACAGTCAGCTGACAGTGACACAAAGGTGTTGTGTCTTAAAACCAAAATAATTACAAATTACTGTATTCCAAAGCAAAATATGGATGACCCCAAAGTTAATAAATCAGACCTGTTGTTTTAGCCTGCACAGGTTTAGAGGAATGGGTACAGTTACAATAATCATGATGATCTTTGACAGCAATAAATTTGATTCAGAAAATATTACTCCTCTCCTTCATGTTCCCAGTGCTGTATCTGAGTTTGCACTGCTGCAGACAACTGTAATAACAGAAAGGCTTTACTTAGGACAATATCAGAAAAAAGGATTTAGTTCAAAATCACTGCAAATGTTCTGATCTGCTTTTTAAGAAGGTACATTTCATCTCAGGTTTTAAAAATATAGTACTGCAAATTCCAGCTTCCTTATTTAGTAATTCTGTCAGAAAATAAATACAACAAATTTACTGGTTCTCCCACTTTCAAGCAGTTTAGAGAATTCCAACTCTATAATTTAAGGTTAAAGCTTACTTGAGGAAAAAACTACCCCTGAAAAGGTGGAACAATTTGCCAAAGTGGCAGCACACTTTAAGATGTGCAAATGAACTCCTGTGGTGGTTCCACTCTCACGTTACTTCCCACCTTCCTCACCACAGATTCAGGACGTAAATATGATTTATATCATAGTTTTAAATCACCACAAGTTTTAGTATTAGATTTGTCTAACTACAGCTATGCAGCCCTGAATGTGCAGAGGAAGAGCCCATGGGGACTAATTTTGCCTTCCCTCTTGTGTATCCCATAGTTCCCTTTGGATTATTTAAAAGAATAGTACTCATCTGCTTTAGTTACTTCTTTTTCAACTCCACACCACTAAAAAGCTTTTCAATTATAAATTGTCAGTGGACTAATTTGTCCTTTTAGGTTAATGAAGGAAAACCAGCAATGAGCTCGCCCCCAGTAACACTGGAGAAGAAAAACAAATTCTTCCTTGACCCTTGCCACTACCTGAGACAAATCAAGGTCTTCAGCCTCACCACATCTCACCAACTTCTATAAGCACATCTCAGCCTGCCTGGGCACCCGATTTTAAACATAAAAGATGTAAGCAAATTACTGAAGTTCTGTTTTCTTTACAGTGTTTCCCCAAAGAGCAAAAATATATTTTAAAGTAAATCTTTAAAATCCAGCGGACTACATTCCTTTGGGAAATAATTGCATCAACAGCAAGCAATAAAAGAGCAGCCTTTACTACTTCAGTAAAAAATTACTTTTTTTTTTGTTTTGTTGTTTCTCAGATGCTTATTTTCTTCTTAAGAAATATTTTCATTAATCTTATCCAGCAGTCCATTGTTTTTATCCTGCAGTTACATAAACATCTCTTGTGCTGGATAGTGTTGGTGAAATTATATATGACAGTACTGATACAGCTATTCACTTGCATGTTCAAGCCTGCATCAGTAATGAATATTTCTCAAGCTGCTTTGAAGCTTTGGTTATGAAAATAGAATGAAAATGTGATTACTGTCACAGTAATACAGCCAGATTTCTTAATGAGACAATATTCTTTATTTTGTCTCAGACAAAATTTTAGAAATAATACAAAAACATGATTAACACAAATTAGGCCTTGCTGTATCACATTACAGATTAAGTTTATGCAGATGTGTTCTTTCCCCTCATCATTCACAACAACTTTCTTCAGATATCATCATCTTGTTAGTCTGGGTACAAATTTTGAAGGCAACACAACTGAAAAACAGACCAATATGAATGATGCCCTGGTTGGATGACATGGATTTTTCCTCTCTCTATCCCTACAACAAAGACTTGAAGCCTCTTATGTCGCACAGGAGTTTGCACTGTTCAATAACAACAACTTTGCACTTTTATTTCACAATTATCCAGATGAAGCTGGTGAGTCCCACCTCAGTCATTGGGATAGGACTGACCTGTCAACCACCTCAGCTGGGTTTCAGGGAAGGACTGGCAGAACCTCAAGGTTCAAAAGGAACAAAGGAACAAAGGAAAGGCTCAAGCAACAAAGAGGTCATTTCAGTTCTGATTCATTTTTGTGAGTACTGCTGTTCTTCAGGCTGACACAGTCACTTCACTCTTCAAATTCTGCAACATCACTTTCTGTTGTTTCCAATATGTAAGTCAGAGAAGTAATAAATTCCTTTGTCATGGCTTTGTGCTGTTTGCTTGGCAGGGAAGGTGGGAAGATGGAAGACCAGGTGGGCAAGAACAAGGACCTGAGCAGAGCAGCACACGGCAAGCTCAAGGTACAGAGCTCACGTTACTCAGCCTGGCCTTGGGACTGATTGCGATGAGTTTGAAACACTGCCTAAAATTATTCCTTCTCTAAATGTGGAGATGTTTGGTTTGGTTTGTTTCCAGCACTCCCACATTCTTTGTTTTCCTTTCATCAATTCGCTAAATTTGGGTTCCATTCTCTTCCTTAATTTGCCATTATGTGCATTTCCTGTAACTTGTGGCTTTTCTTTAGTTCCACGAACCATTGTGCCCCATTTCAACTAGCACTCAGAGAGAACTTGACTGGGTTATCTGCCCAAGTTGCAATAAGATGTTGGCTTGAATTGTTGTTATTTACATCCCTCCTTAGAAAATTTACCAAAAAAAATTGCTTGAAATTAAAGCAAAATTATTTTCTAAAACAATGTCAAATTTCTGCCAGGACAGGTAAAGGGTAGACATGCAAGGCTCCTCTATTAAAAAAAATATATGGAACAAGAAATAGAGAAATAATAAAAAAAATCCTTCCATTAGCTTCTCAAAAATCAAATCAGAGTGTTGATTCACACAGTTTCCAGATGATGAGGAATGTGGTCACTTGCTGGTATTTTTTCTCTGTAATAACAATAATGAGAAGAAGCATTATCACCCCTCGTATGCAATCAGACCACTTGAATTACAACCCCAGATTACAGCCAACGACGGCTGGTGTTTGAGGTTATATGGATGCCATCAGTTCAGGTATCAGGATAAGCTACTGTGACCTTCACCTCTCTGCCCCCAAATAAGACCAGCACACTTTAAGGCAGTGGTAAAAAACCCATTTACTACATGGCATTGAAAGACTGACAGAAACACCAAACCCTAAAATAACAGCAAAGGAGCAGCAAACAAATCCATGGCATCCTACAAATTCACCTAATTAAGAGAATTTGTCATAATTTTTTAGCCCTTGCATCTGCTGTTTTCATCCACCTATTACCTAATCTTAAACATAAACTGTAAGGTATTTAACAACATATGGTTTTGTGATGTGTACAGACTGTGGCTAGAATAGCAAGGTCAAAACTGGCCTGCAGGTACCCCTGCAATACCAACATTAATAAAATCTAGGCAGGAAAAAAGCAACCTAACCAATTACGGGAACAAGCTCATCAAAGGAAGAAGGATTTTGCAGAAGAGAAAGGCTGCTGTTACAGCTGGTGTCAGCAATATTAGGAAACTGAGGGACCAAATGTTAGCTGGGACATTCCAAATGAATCCTGAACTATAAACCAAATGGTAATAAACAAAGCTATTTGTCAGCTGACCCCCCTTGGATGTTGTTAACAGGCACACAGCATGCCCATAGCCTATGGCAACCTGCAGACTCCCAGTGATAAAATCATGACAGCTAACAGATGAATCCTTTCTGAATTCTATTAAATAAATTAATAATCTTAGCAACATCATTACAGCAAAACATCCATCTTCTGTAACAGCTGTTCCTCCACTGCTTGTTGCATTTATTTTCTGTGCTCTTGCCATGCCTTATGCAGTACAACTTAACTCAGAGACTGAACTTCAGCACCTCGATGGCAAACCTATAAAAGCAGATTATTTGCATTTTTTATGCAGTTTGTGCAAAACATAAGCTTTTGACTGAACAGAAAAATATATCTAACTACCCTGTCTCTAAACTAAACAATAAACTTTGGTGCTTTCTGACAAGAAACAAATGCAAACCTTACAAAATAGACAACTATGATTCATATAAAATCTTTTCTGCATCTTTCAATTCATCAACAAAGATATTAAATTAAATCTAATATGCTCTTGTTCTGTCTTTAGCTGACTATGTAACACTAAACAACACTTGGTGGAAGTTAAAGTATGTCATCAAATTACTTCTGAATTTGTTCCACAGTTACAATCTGCACCCCTGTAACTTGAAAAGAAAACTGTTCCTTGTGTTCTTCCAGAACAATACAGCCAGGATAAGCAATAAACAGGTAGCTTAGGAAACAGAAATGACAAATAGGAAAAATTTCCCATTTCACATTGAGTCAGTGCTGACTTCTCCAAGTCTCCACCTCCCTCTGAACTCACAGACCAGGATGTTGTAACTGACTGTGGTACATAAGCATGTGTGTGTAGTTCTGGACCTGGCCAGTTCTGTTTGGCTTTACCCACTACATGCTCTTTTAACACTGCATTGAGAATTTAATTAAACACAATTTTGTACCTCAGATGAAACTACAGTACACAGAAACCTTAGTAAGCCTGGAATCATTAATATCACATTTTACTTTTTGGTGACACCTCCCATGCTACATGAAACCAAAGTTACACATTGCAGAAGTTTCCCAAAGGAACAGAAATGCACAGACCATGGGGGCTTTTCTTATAAGAGCTCTTTTGAGACCACTGGTACAGACATGTCTTTGCCATGTATTGCCATTAAATAAACATGCTCAGCATCAGATACAGCCTCCTCTTTCTCATCTCCTGTATGGGAAATTATGCTGTTCTCAAGTGTATTTAATCTTGTAAATCAAAAAAGTGAGACTTGTGAGAACATTTTCTCTGCCAGTCTTTCTATGCTGTGATTTCCAATTGCTGTAGCAACAATTTGTTTAAATTGTTTTTTAAGCCCTATTTTTGCAGAATGGCATTAAGTTGTTGCATCTCTCTATGCCTGTTCTGTCAAAAATTCTAGTGCAGTTTACATTTCCACTTACATTACAAACATCCATTGGATATCTCATTCTAATGCAGAGCAGAATTTGCCTCGATTTTTTGTAGCACAGTTTTCATGTTATTCTCCCTCTCCCTGAACTGGTCTTGGAATGTACTTCAGAATCTACTTTTGTCAAACTCTACACCATTTTAAGTCCAACTTCCTTAAAGTGTGATGTGCCCTGCACATATATGGCAGTCTTTCCATAGGGCTCAAGATTTACAGAAAGTGCCACATTTAGCAGATTTCTGACATATTTACAATTAATTTCTTTTAAATTTTCCTTCTCTGCTGCAACATTGCTGTTCCCTCAGCAGTTAAATTACCTATAAAGCACAATACTCTGTATTGCAGAGATCATCTCAGTGGTGCAATTGCAGCAGCACTAATGGCAGAAGCATCCTGGAGCTTTGGAGAAGCTTCAGCAGATGTATCAAATGAGGCACATAAATACACAAAACTTGTGTTCTGGCTCTGGTTCTGCTACTGACTCACTGTCTCAGATTAAATTCAGCTCCTTATCTTAGGCCACAGCTACAAACTGCAGACAACAGTATTTGCCCACCAACCAGAGAACACATTAACAATTCTGCCAGACAAAGTACTGGGCATGGATTTTGCAGTAAGACTGATTTAAATTCAGATGACAGAAGTCACCCTTCGCACATCTTGAAAAATCACACAATACAATTACTACAACATTATTTTAGTTACATTTTCACCGTCTTGGGCAGGTACCTCACACAGAAGGAAAAAATGTAGAAATATTTTGTGAAAAATGGAATTTTGTATAGGAAGACACTTTTACAAAGCTTACGGTCCCCAAAGTCAAGAAAAGGCAGGAGTAGTATGCTCTGAGTAGATTGCCTGTGCATTTCTCTTTTCAGTGGTGGACACTGTTCACGTTCTCCTACTGCATTATTAGGGTGTAACACACAGCAAGTGGCAAATATTTATCTCTGAGCATCCCACAACATCCTGATGTGTCCCCCTTAAGCTGTTTCACATGGAAAGGATGCCATGTGCCACAGTGCCTGAGCAGGAGCACTGAGGGAGGGAGATCTCTCTGACAGCTGGGAAGAGCATCCAGGTCCTGCTCTGAGAATATTTGCAGTTTGATTTAAAGATGATTCAAAGTAAACTATATAATTTATGTAAAATATTAAAAAAAAAAAATCTAGGAGGCCTTTTTCAAGAGGAAAAGCATTTTGTCTTCTTCATCCAGTTCCAAGCACTTTCTCCTTCCTCAGAGCAAGGAGAAAGTCCTGCACAGGCTTTCCTTCAGGAGGCAGAGCTGGTTTCAGTGGTCCTTTGATCTCTGTCTGCTGTGTTTTGTGTCCCTGTCACTGCTCTGAGATACAAGTGCACAACACACACACACATCAGGGAGCTGGGCAGGACCTGATGCAGATTGAAGGTGACAGGCCTGAGTGACCACTATAGACAGAACTTTTCAAATCCCCATAACATTTAAAAGCAGTGTTCAACTTCCAGCTTGATTCCTCCAAGCCCTTCCCATGATGTGTTTAGGGCAGCAAACTGCCCAACACAGGGTCATGCAACCAGCTGGAGAAACCAGGGGTTGAGCAAGGAGACATCTGTGCACAAGTCCTTCTTGGACCACAGCCAGAGCATTTTACAGTGCAAGATAAAATTTAATTAAGCTTCATAAGTTAAAAACATTTCCTATCTGTTGTTGTCTGTCATAATGGTTTAGAAATGCATAATCAAGTCTTTTTCTCTCTCATCCACACATTTGTTATTAGATTATAGCCCTTGAGAGCTCAGCTGCACACAATAATTCTTTTTGCACTTTTTAAGCGACTATGAAACATTTATACTGAGGAAGAAACAGACACGTGGCACAAAATGTGTGGCACCAGAAAACCACACAAAATATGCAAAAAGATCTATGAAAAAGGAAGTTATCTTGCATAACTGTGAAGATAAAATAAAGACATTTATTTATTCACTGTAAAGAAACACCATCTCTTACAAAGAATTATCATCTTTATATCAGCTCAGGCAATCATGGGACTAATCCCTCTGGGAGAGGCAGAATATTCAGGCTCTGCAAGAACCTACACCTACTCTTGATTGGGAATATGGATGCTGAAAATTTGGTTTCAAAGTGGGAAAGTTGGAAGGATGTCTCCAAAGCAGAGCTGGATTATGGAGAGAAACAGGCTGTTCCTGCTCTGACCCATTTGATGGGGTTCTACAGGAATCAGAAACCTCAGATGCTGCAGAGCCACTGAATCGCCACCTGAGGCACAGTGCAGCTCCTTAGAACCTGCGGAAACACTTGTGTGGGTTTAACTCTGCTCATTAATGAAGATAACATGTTATATCAAGACAACAGCCCTCTGTGGGGAACAAAATACTTGCCTTTATCCTAACATCTCTTTTCATCAGTATGGCCACTTATATCTTCCAAGGGCCAGCATGGTCACCCTCCAAACCCACCTGGTAGCATCAGAAATGACAGGTCAAAGAGCATGAACTGCAAGCATTGTCCTCCAAATACACACGAATGCCCCTCCTAAAGAGCCAACAAAGATCTTTATTTGGGGGCAGGAGGGCCACCTTCTCCTGCTTGAGACTTTAAAGCACCACTGGTTACACGGGTTTGTTGAGCCGTGACTCTAGTAAGGAACAAAACAAAGATCAATCAAGAGAACCTTAACTAACCTGGAAGCTTTTAATCCATTTCAGTCCATTCCTCTGCTCCCTACTGGAAAGTCTGGGCTGCATGTGGTGCAGAGAGCAGAAGCCAGCCTGATTCATCTCCAGCTCCAGGAACAGAAGTGAAGGAATGGCACACCCCAGTTGTCCTGCCCTCCGCTTTCGAGTTTGCTCTCACCTGGCGCAGAGCTGCTCAAAAGGAAGTTTCTGAGTCCCTCCCCCCATTATTACTGTAACAGGCTACAAAGTTCCTGAAGCCCTTTCAATTCGCTGGTCTTTGGACCCAGCTTCTCATCCTGAGGAGATGAAAGTAGAAGAGTAAACCATTCAGCTCAGAAAGTGAGGCCTAAGTGGCCTAAACAGCAGGAGTTAATTAAATTCAAGATACATCCAACCCAATTTGAAGTTCTATTCTGGCTGACCTGTCCTGGTGATCAGGTCATGCCATGCAAGAGTCAGCCATTTACACTGGAATGGGAAGCAGAAAAGAAACCTGACAGCAGTCTAACGTCTTGGACTGACAGAGTCCAAAGCTCTTAGCCAAGAGATGCTTTAATTCCTGTGGTACAGTGTCAGAATGAAAGAGGTTGGGTGTGATCATGGTGGCTGCCTTATTTGTACCAGTGGGGTCACCTACCAAACAGACAGGTGATGATATTTAGGAACAGGATTACTCTTCACTGCTGCATGAAAGGAAGTTATTCAACTCAATTTACACACCACACAAAGAGTGCCTCCAGCTTGGTGTGAGGGGCCTGAGTCAGGCACAGAAGAGGCACAACCCAGACTGAAGTGCCCTGGAGCAGCCACGAGCCCAGAGCAGCCCTGACACCTGATTCCACCTCTCCACATGGTCCACAATGGCTGTGTCATCTCTGAGCATCAGACCGTGCATAAACGTCATTGCTCCTTGTGGCTGGTGATTTTGGGGCTCCTGTGGATCCACAAGGGCCTTGTAGCATCCTCTGCCCCTTATCCATGTCACCCCATGCCACAAGACTGAGGTGGGCTGCTGAGGGGTTGCCCACTTTCAGACCAATGTCTGAAGCAAGCTCTGAAGCACTGGCTTGCTGGCTCTGGAGGAGTGAAGACACCGATAAGGACACAGAGTAGACAACTTGCGACCCTGGCTTTAAGTCTGACTTCACAGCCATTTCTGCACCATGAGTCACATGCAGCCCATGCTCCCACAACTTGACTCTTTCTGTATCAGCTATATTTAAGATAGTAGTCAAAACTCTTAGCCAATGTCTTGAATTTTGAAAATTTAAACCTAATTTATAGTATCAGTTGGTTGAAATTTACATAATTAAAAAAATAAAATCCATTACACATGATACACTGTCACAATTCTGAGGAAAGGTTTAAATTGCAGAGCTTAAAGTCCCTAAAACTAAGAAAACACAAATGTCATTTTCTTGCTATTCAGAAATCAACTCAAAACATTCAACTATAAATTCTTTAACAGTACAGGGTACAACAGCAGAGGTGTTCAGGTGTCCTTCCTGAAAGCCCCTGACAATTTGCTTCCTGGCTCTACAGCTTTTCCAGGTACCCACCAGTGCTTCCAAGGACAAACAGGTATAATCTAATTCCTAGTGGGAGCAGCTGTTTGTTAGGAAAGCATGGCTGGGGGTGTCCATTTGTGTTATTTCCCATGTAAAAGTCAGGTTTCTCAAAAATTTACTATCCATCACTCCAAATTACAGCACACAGCTGCACTGAGGTTTTCTCTAGTGTTGCAATAAGATGATCTAGAAATTAAAGACGACCAAGTCACTGCTTATGTTTATTTGGAAATAAATTATGTTACCTACTTCTGTTTAACATCTTGAAGTGTTCTCTAGACTATATTTGACTCCCTAGAATCAGTTCAATTTTGTCCAACCATGATGCAGAGTGAGGATATTTTGGACTCAATGACACATTTTTCCTGTAGCTCCAGGGCTCCACAAGGAGCCAAATGCCTCTCAACCACTGCTAGAACGTCAGTGTTACTAATTCTGGCAATGCCCACTTTTGCAACCATCCTGTGACCCAATTTTCTTCCCCACAGCTCTCCAATAAAGGAGCCAGTTTCTTGTCTTTTTGATTAAAATGGTGAGAAATCATAGAGCCTTTGACTATGAAAAGTTATTATGCTTTCTTCAAGGTCTTAAACAACTCTATTTTTCTGACCAATAAGATTGGAAAGAAAGTTGGAATCCCTATATGAAAAATATTTTTTTTCAGATGAGAAACAAACAAGATTATCAGTCCTTATGATTAAAACATACAAAATAATAATTATATGCTTACGTGATTTTCATTCACAAAAAATGGCCCTGAAGTGTCAACAAGTAATAAGACGGGTCGTTTTAAAGATATGTAAGAATTTTACAGGAATTATGAAAAAAAGCTTTTAGGAGAAGACTTAATAACTGCTTTCTAGCTTTGTTAGACAGATTTCCAATTCAAAAAAGCAGTTTCAGCCCAAGTACAAAGACTTCTTTCTTTTGGAAAATATTGAAGGGGCACATTTTACTCAATTAACCAGAGCTTTGAATCAAAAAATATGTTTTCTTTCTTCTCTGATTCTTTGCTGTTTTATCCATTGTGCCCTAACTTTAATCCACAATTACAAAAAGAGTATCTTTTTCATTGATGGACTACAATGTAGTAATCAAACAGGTTTTAAGGTAAAATTCACACTTTTCAGTGGGTCTCATTTATGTTATGTGTTAACTCATGACTGCTGATGAATAGTTGTGTGATTTGATCTGACTTGTACAGCATCCTGCTGCTTTTTTTCACTCAGATGAAGAAGTAATAAATGCCATGAGTGTGATATACAATCCATCCTTCAGGCAATCCCAGCAGTTCAATCATGTAATTACACAAAGCAATCCTCATCTTCCCAGCTCGAGTCAATTACAAACCGTGGAGGAGAATCCTGGAAACACAGAGGCATCGACATGGCCACAGCGTCCCTGACCCTCTACACAGAGCAGAACAAACCTGCACCCATCCACAGACACCTCCAAACCCTCCTAAATGCTTGAAGCCCCCAAAAAACCTTCAGAGGCATGACTGATGATATGAGGACTGATGTACACCTGCACCCTCCTGGTGTTTGGTGTCTGGCTGCATGGGAACAGCCTCGAGCCAAAAACTTGTCAAGTTCCCAGTAAAAAAAAAGGATTCCAGGATTCCAGGATTCCCTGGAATGAATATGGTGGGACAAGGGCTGGACTTCTTGGCACATATAAATAGATGTAGCTAAATGCCCAACATTTAAATTTTATTTTATTAAAATAAAAGTTGAGTATTATCTAGGGAAATACATGAAATACATTAAGACACAGAAGAAAATGGAGAAGAGAGGAATAACATGCAAGAAACCTTTCCTGACATGAAAAATGGTGTATGCTTAACTCTAGCATAAAGGAATATGTAGAACTCAAACTGCATAGTGTTTAATCTGCTTCTGCAGCCTTGGAGAACGGTACAGCCTCTGCTAAGACTGAGATGCAATCAGATTTTTTTTAGTTCTGTTTGCTTCACAGATCATGTACAAGTTGCCCTATAACACAAAGCCTGTAGTGGGTAATCTATTGTTCTTGCCAGAGATAAAATAATTGAAAACAAAGCATGACACTGACTATGCCTATTAGAATGTCTCCTTTAAAATATTACTTCATAGTATCAGATCCCTTTTCACACCCAATAATTTGTAATAAATTACTTTAATCACAGCTGCATTAACAACATGCCTAGGGCAGATAGGTAGATACACAAATCTAATGGCCTAATTCATGTGGCAACTGATTGCAGGGAAGAAGGGGAATTTCATCAGCTCAGAATCTAATCAAAGAAAAGGTCAAGTTTCCTGTAGCTGTAAGTCAATTGTAGAAATGATTAAAAGTGCATCCACCTGCCTGGTAGGCGCTCCTGCTCAGCCACCACAGCTCTCCCCTCAGCCTGGCTCCTCTCCTTGGCCTCCCAGGGAATCAGGTGCCTGCCAGCAATTAGCCTTAATGAGCCAGCAGCACTTTGCTGAGAGGGATGTTGAGAAGCCTAATTGCAGAAAGCAGGAGTGGAGGCTCTGCCAGCCTGCCCAGAGCTGTAGCTCCTGCCCTGCCAGGGAGCCTGCAGAGCTCACCCACAGCACAGGGACACCCTGCATGCTGAAACCCAGGGAGAGTTCTGTAGCCTTCCTGGAAACTCCAGGGTACAGCCTTGAAAATGGGACATATTCCCAGCACAGGCAGCTTTGTTCACATTTGGGGTACTGATGTCTGCTCCCAGTTCTGAGACTTGCTCTCCAGCTGAAGCATTAATGTTTGCTGGGAAACCAACACCTTGCATTTAACTTTTGTAGATAGGTTGTGATGTAGGTACATAAATTACACTGTAGTTAATCTGATTACAATATGATTCTAATTTTGATGTCTGTAATTACTACCACTTCATATAGCTAGAAGGTTAATTTAATGCCTGAATTACTTTTAATTACCTCTTAAGTTCCTTACCTTCATATTTAGCACATGCACTTACTGCAAAACCCCACTATCAGAAGATTAACTTAATTACCTTATTTCAAGTGAACTTCTATTCCTGGGCAATTCCTAGTGATCTGTGTGTTCACTTCTTTAATTAGTCTCGAGCACATTATGCACGTCTGTGTTAAAAATGCACCCCTTTAATTGCCATTTTGTATCTGGTAATTGTAACCAATTTTCAAACTTCCTGGAGTTACACGTGTGGTAGGGATAACAGGGGTCAGTTTTATACAGAGCTCATCAGATGACAAAGCCTGACTGAAAACCATCAGTAAAACAGTGCAAAGGTTTTATCAAGCTCATATTTCATGAGTTCTGCAAAGAGTATAGCTGAGAAATAAATCTCATACACACAGTTCCACTAACCCATGTTTTGTGATGCTGTGCAGTTTTCCCACACAGTTATAAACTCCCATAAAGTTCCTTAATATTCATTTTAGGAGTTTTTGTATCCCACAGTCCCTCCAGTAAATTAAATGCAGAGATTTGTCCCAATCTCGGGGTCAAAATCCACGTCTAACACACTTCACTTGAGAGGACCTGATCACACCCACTCAGAGATGGCTCAGTTTCAAAACCAGCAGGGTCACCAAAGAGCATTAAATGAGCATTAAATGAGCATTAATGGCCTTTGCCAGGCCCCCAAAGCAACAGAGAGTTCTCCTCCATTGCTGCAAGGACAGCAACACCAACAAGGATCCTTGTGAACCTGGCATGATGATGGTAATGTCAGCCAGGCATCAGAAATTTTGAGCAGGTAACAGAATAATTCGACTTGAAAGTCACTGTTATCTTTCTGACTAGGGAAAGGGCTTGTTATAATAATTTTTGACTAGACACAAAGTAGTTTTGATAAATTAATGCACTACAGGTTAAAATGCTGTAGGCACTTTTGAATAAGAACTGTTAGCTCCTATTTAGTTCAGTAAAATACTTTTCATTCATGGGGATTTGAATTTACCTTGCTGTTTCTGAAAGCAGAACATGGGAACAAAAGGCTAAAATATTGTAAAATAATCCAGGTTCTTCATGGTGAAGGCTAGTGGGTGCTATGAATTTTTCTATCTATACCATAGTAAGCCCCAGTTACATATGAGGCCCTCGAAACAAATGTAAGACACAAAAATATTTTCCATAAACTGATTTTTAAAAGTAGGAAAGCACAAAAATAACTCAGTTTTGTTCCAGTAGAATTTCTGAGACGGAGATAATTTTAAAATAAGTGCTTAAAAGCTGAATCAATTCATTTAATCTCACCAGTTAGCTGCTGGAAAAACCAGGATGGGCTGCATCAGGCACTCCAGCGCACCTTTAGGGAGCAGCTCCTGCTCCCAGGACAGTGACTGAGGTGTTCTGTGCCAGCTCTGGCAACTCTGGCAAATGGCCAGTCAGGAACCAGCTCAGAAATGAGGTTTCCTCATAACTGCTACTACTAAAAGATGTGATAATGTGCCACATAAAGAGAGATTCACATGTTACAAAGCACTACAAAACTGAGGCTGGCTTCTTTACACGGAGAATACTCTCAATTCTGAATGAGGTCAATAGGGACAGCAAGTACTTCTCCGTTCAGAAAACCTGCTTAAACTTGTGAGACAGCAATATGCAGATAACATTAATGCTTAAAGAATAGAAAATCTCAGAAAAACACATTCTCAGTTAATTTGTTTTCTTTTCTGGGTGGTGACCAGCATAATAAGAGCGCAGTGATGAAATGTGTTTGATGACAAACTCTGCTCAGCTATTCAAATCCCTTGCATACAACATTCCTGATAAGTTAAGGATCTAAAATTGCTTAACCAGTGTTAATGTGTAAGTTAATTGAAGGTCTTATATGAATCCATATACACTACTGAAGATTGATTAAAATAGCTCTATGAAAGGTACTCCAAGCCAAAGCTCTTTTACGCTCTCAATTAGTTTCTTGATGAGATTCCAGAGAGAAGAGAAAGAAATTAAGTGAAGGGGCAAAATGGCATTGAAAAGAAAAACCCAGTGATGCAATTTAAGCTCAAATGCTCTTCTCCACAGCACACTCTGGCTCTTTCTCCGTGTGTATCTGTGTGTACACATCACATCTAGAGACAAAGCCCTTGTGGCTCTTCACACAACCTCCACATTTCACCCTGCTCACATTTCATTCTTCGGATGCAAAGCAAATGAAGAGCGATGATGCTACAGAACACCAAATGCTATGTAGTTCTGTTATGGGGGTATTTTGATATGTACATTTTTAAACCATTCATATTTAGACAGATTTATTTAGTGCTACTAATATACTGCATACAAACAATATATTTTTAACATGCTAGATACGTTCTGTGATGCCAGAAATGTGGATTTTTTAATAGAATTTACCGTTGTTTGCTCTATTTAAACAGCACCCTGTTACTTCTTTGAGGGCACCAAATATTTTTATCTTGTGCAAACTAGAATATCAATAAGTGATGGGAAGAGGGTAAAAAAGGGTGAAAACTATTCCCTGGCTGCCTTTTTCAGCTTAATATTGACCACCTATGCAACAGCTTGCACAGCTCATCATCACACAGAACTTATCTAATGTTTCTAATGCTTATTTTCTTGGTAGTTCGAATAATATCTAATGTATTTGTAATTAAACTGTTGCCTAACAACCCTAATTTAATGTTGGTAGCAAAAACATTACAGACCTTTTGCCTGTACTAGGCTTTTTGCATCTGCTTCCTCATGAGAAAAAAAGAATATTATGATGACTGCTCAAAGAATTATCCTGGATTCAGCTCTTCAGGGCTGAACCATGGCATTTATTTTTTTGGTTTTTTTCATTAGAAGATGATGAAGGTAAGACATGGATGTGCCATCAGGACTTCTTTACCATAAATCCTACCTTTGCCAATCAAAAAGAAACAACTTACCTCTGCTTGGATTGTCTGGGTCCTAGTGAAAACATATGGGAGTAGAAGGAATACAAATAATATTTTAAAGGAGCTTAATTGTCTAGGTATCCATGGAACCAGATTTCAAGGGTGATCCTCTCCATCAACTGTAACCTTTCTGTTCTCATTGAGTAAGAGGAACACCAGGATATGGCAAATACTAATTTTTTAAATAGTTACACATATTATGTACAAACACAACACATGCACACACACTTATCAGTTCTGATGACAACTTCATTTGCTTGTATATGTATACATAAATAAATAAATACCAACAGTCATTGGTTAAACATGTACCTTTTTTTTAAAAAAAACTACATTTCAAACATATATTTATGTAGTTGATTCAGGGCACCTCTTGTGCAGCTTTTCAGTGGATATAAGCCTCACAGCCAATTCAAAAATAATCAGTGGAGGACTTAAAACACACAGGATTAGGCTAAAAGAAAAATTCACAGACCTATGTATCCCAAATTATCTCTCAGCATTTCATTAGCCTAATGGAGAACATTAAACAAATAGTCTTAATGAAAAAACTAATTTATTTGCAGGAGTATAGTTATCATGAACACAGTTCCTTCATTTTTAATGTAGTAAGGTATTTTTAATTAGGTTTGAATGTTTAACTATATTCCACAAATCCTTATGCAGCCCATGAATTTTTAAATTATATTTTATTTTTTTTAGTTAACTACTTTCTGCAAACCATATTAATATTCAAATTTAAATTTAGGAGAAGAAGGAAGATACTGCCTCAAAGTGATGCATTTTGTTTGATGCTACTACCTTGCTGTTCAATATTTTATGAAGAATACAGACCAAGTTTTAAATCTCTAAATGCCACAAAAGACCATTTGAGATATTTTCAAATAAGCATATTAGAGATGATTTTCCAACCCACCTAACAACAATGCACTGAGAAGTGAATCCTTCTATGGTGGTTCCACACAAAACACCACTGCATCAATTCTTTTGTAAAGTTTGTAACCTACAATTCAGGAAATGCTAAAAGGCCACACTTTCCACCTTTTCACATAGTGAGTAGTACACTGATTTTCCAAATGGTTCTCCAACAGGTCATGCAAATAAAAGCTTATTGTTGCTTTTGTTCAGGGTTGATCAAAATGCTTCCTTAGCCCAAAGAATTATTAAAAGGGAAAATGTTCTTCTTTTTTTTTTCCAAATTTCAATTCTTTATAATATATTTTTGAAGTAGAAACAAGTGACTGTTTGTATTTTGTCTGACTGTAATAAAGCATCTTCTGTTTTGTCACATCAAAAATTCACATGAAAAACAGAAGTTAAAATCACCTTTCCTGTGAATAACTACATGTGTTACTGAAAAGTGTTTTAACGGGAAAATTTTTGTTTTCTATTTAGATAAGCAATCACTTCTTTATAAATAGGTAATTATAAATACTTGTTTGTCATGTTCTGAATTTTCTTCCAACAGCAACAATTTCAATTTGTTACCTTTTAAAAGTACCACCTGAGATTTTCTTAACTCAGTGACAGATGGAGTTATGGCTTTAATCCTAGACATGGCAGAGTTCCTGTTATTATTTTAAAATGTAGCAAACTTACAGGCACACAGACATGATTTATTTTTTGTATCAATCAGGTCATGTTTGAATGTGTATGGAGCCACTTTCAGCAGAGGTGATATGAGAGGGAAGTAAATATATTATATTCTGGTTGAATGCAATTTACTCAATTTCTCTTTCCTCTGTGACTAATGATCATGTCTGTAAAATGAGAAATACTGACATTTTCAGATATGCATTCTCAGTTACCATTCCACATTTTTTTATTCGACAGACCAGCGTGATAATGCTGAACTCAAGAGGTAATTACAGAGTGACAAGTTTCATGACTGAAGTGCTGGTTCATCCAATTACTTCCACAGCCATGTTAGGCAGATATTTCATACCCAAACCACCCCAAATTGTGCTGTTTGCTCTCCTGTTACACTCTGACATGTGCGAGTCCACCAGTCTTCTATCTCTCAGTCTCCCAGCTGGGATGGCTCTCATTATATATTTATCAGCCTAAAGAATCTTGTTTTAGTTAATTTAACATAATGAAGCCTGGCTGCATGCTAGTTTATCATTAGGGTTCTACCTCACCAGTGATGTATTGCACTGTAAAAAATTCAGATGGTTCAATGTAATGATGCATTTCATTGGTACATCAAACAACACAGAGTAATGATTAATTCATTGATACATGATCAGAAGAATATTGCATTGGGTCTGCTCCAATTCTGCCCTGAGTCCTTCACTGACTCACAAGAGATCCCCATGGCTACCCACACCCTCTTCAAACAGATCCCTATTTGCTGCAGAACATGGTTTTGCTATTTTTCTCTGATGCTTTCCTTTCTTAATTTCCTCATCTCTTCTCCATTTTTCCTTCTGTGCCACGTTCCTTTATCTCCATAATCTTCATGTATGACCAGTTTCAAAGGCAATGGAGAGTCCAGCACTTACACATTAGGATATATTACACCTCTTTTTACACCCTACATCCACTTTATTTCTCCAGGCTACTGAGGAAGAGTACTGATCTTTCTAATTCTGATATCTTGGTTCTTCTGAAAGAAATTCAGTTTTCTGACAGTCAGTAACTTCCTGCTGGGTAATTAAAAATGCATCAGGGGTTTGCAGAGCTAAGCAGACAAGCCAGAAGGGCAGGTGAGCCTGTGTCCCGAGCTGGGGCTCCCCCACAAGGAGGACTTGAGCCAGGTTACACCTTCTGAGGCAGCAGCTGGTGGCAGAAACCTCGCCTGGCACAGTGCCTGTCCCTCTGCAGCTGACTGGGCAAGGCAGGGAACCTTCCCAAGGACCCACCTTCCACAAGGACCCAAGGAGGAGTTAAAAATGTGGAATTTAATTCCTTGTGTTGGAGGAGATGAAGGCACTTTAAACCCACAGTGCAGCTGCGCTACAGAAGGGAGAATTTTAAAAAGGACATAAGAAGTACTTAGGACACATGGAAAAGCCATTAAACCCAGCAAAGTTCAATTTATTCTCTTCTACACTATGAACATCTCTAATGGCTTCCTGAATGACCCCTCTGGTTTTGTGTGCAATCTTTCTGGCTGGAAAGCAGTACATTTGTAACTTGTAAAATATAATCTCCATAAATGCCTCATTATCCTATTATCTGCATTAGGCTGGAAACACTAACTTGAAAAGACATTACCTATAACATTTAAAATGTTATATAATTTAACAGAGCTTTCCTAAACTATGTTTTGTAGCCTCCCTAGCACAAAAAAACCCCCACCTTTTTCCTTTTTAAAGAATCACAGTAATTACTATTCTTTCCCTTTTTCAAGTACTACAAGGTTTTTGTAATGCTGATATAATCTAAAGTGCACTACTACCAGACATAACTAATCCCATAATTAAACCTGTGTTCTTCCATTTCAGTTGCAGGTTCTAGAATTATACTTGATTTCAGCAAATCTCCCTTTCTGAGCATTTAAAGGAATTTTCCTGTCCTTTGTTTCATATTAAATTTAATTTTTTTTTCTATTATTTGCTTTCCAATGAATAGGCGAAGATAACAGAATTGTAATGAATTCACATGGTCCTTAAAGTGCTTATGATATTTAAGTAAGATCCTTGTTCTCTACATCACTTATTATAGAAATAACTTGTATTTTTAATACTAATCATGTGACATATAGATGCTTTTCCTTGAAAATGCAGAGTCCTGTGCTGAAAAAAATATTCACATTTCATTTTACAGACTATTATTAAAAGTGGCTAGAAAAGTCACAATGAAATTGTGGTGTCTGCTGAAACATTTTGCCAAGGCAGTTCTTGTATTTCAGCACAAGCTCTGTAGTTTTAACAAGAGAACAGTAGTGATGAGGCCGGAAGGCAAAACCAGGATCTTCATAATCCCATTACTGACCTTCAAAATTGCTTTATTAGTTGAGTGCAGCTATTGAATGAGTGAAATGTCCCTTTCTCTGATTCACTGTACAGGTGTTCATAGTTATATATAAATTAGTACTGGAAAATGCTTTAAAAATAGATACATTGTTTTATATATATTAAAAATAGCCATTTCCATTTATATATAAATATATATGCACACATAAATTTGTACACATATATCACATATTTTATATGTAAGCACCTGCCATTACTCCTTTACTAGGAAATAAGTAATTCCCTGATTCCAGTGCCTGCTCGTGGCTGCACTGTACCAATGGCAGTGAAGGAGGACACAGCTGCATTTGTGAGAAAATTCATTAACTTCAATTGCTCTGCAAATTTCACAACACAGCTCTAGACAGCAGCCTAATTAATGCAGAAAGCTATAATTTTATAGATGAAACTTAGAGAGACAGAAAAAGTATAATTCCTGCTGTCCTGTTCTCCAGTATCAATTTATTTTCTTGGTGTCCTGTCTGCATTTGACTGATCTCTTGGTAGACAATTTTTCTAGACTAAACATCAGACATTCTAAATCAAAGTTAAATAAATATTTATTTATTGCAGTTAAGCAGAAAATGGCTGGTGTTTTGTTGGTTTTTTTTCCCCTGTGATTTAGGTGAATGAAACTAATCAATGCAACCATGTAAAACTTACTTTAAATTAATCATTTTTAATTCACCTTGGTGCTGTTGATCACTTTGCAAATCTCTGCACACACCACAGCTGCTGAGTACACTGTAAGATTTTGGGATATGTATTTTGTTTATTATAGGGCAACAGCTGTGGAGACCCAAGATTCCACACTTATCACACCACAGCTGCTTGGAATTTCACCAATATACCAATGATTGAAAGTAAATCCTCACCTATAAATTTCAGTATGGACCATTTGAAATAAAGAGAATTTCCTAGAGAAAACCAGGCAGTGGTCATCAAATCAAGTAGCTTTAGTTCTATGCAAGAAAATGAACAAAATAAACGTTCATGGAGCAGCTGCCTTAAAAATCCTGATCTGGACTGCCTGGTCCAGTCATGTGACTGCTCATCAGCTTGGATTGGACAATCAAAGGTGTTTAACAAGGATATAAAGATGGGGCATTTTGGATTAAAGTGCCCATACTTTTCTAATTTACTTCTGGTTTTCCCCAATTCTGCACCAAATACCGTCCCAGGCCACTGGGGGGTGGAGCAGGATGATGGAGAGCTCAGTCCTTCTGCAGCAGTGCAGCCCTGCCAGGAAAGGGCTTATCTACCATAAAAGTGGCCTTTAAGTCACTTTTTCATTCCTTTATGCTGTCAAAGTGACTTAAAAGTTGTGCAGTGTTATGGAACTACAGGACAGCCCTTTGGGGGACACGCAGTGGGTCTGAAGGGGCCCTAATAACCAGGAAAATAGAAAACTTTATTCCTCCCTCTTCTCTAGGTAGGAAAATGGACTAGAGTTCCTGGAATGTTCAATCAAGGTATGAATTGTCCTGACAATATTCTGGATTTTTATAGATCTTAAATAAGTTCTGAAGCAATAATTACTGTATTATTACAAATATGCACAATATTTTTAACTACAGCTGTTGTTTGAGGAATGGTATCACCAGGGTCCTCAAGAACTGACCTTTAAGGCACTTTTTATGAATAACTGATTGTATAATTCCCACTAAGTCTAAATAGCTCTCTACCTCAGTGGAATCTAGCAGAAATCCATAAATTACTCCTCTGATAGTTTTATCAAACACTGCTCCCATCATTTATCACCAGCAGGGCTACAAACAGCAGTTTGAAAACCTGTTTAATCAATGCAATCTTCTGTCTTAACTAACATTTGCAAGCAATGTATTAAGTGCTTTGGAGCTCATGTGAACATCTGGTCCCAAAAGTGACAAACAGGATTCTGGGGGTTTTTTTAGTTCTTCTGCTCTGAATTTGTACTATCAAAGAAAATAAAAATAACAAGGATTGAAAGAAGACCCCAAACAAACAAAAAGCCAAAAACAACCTCCAAAATCCCAAAGCAAAACTGCTTTTAAAGCAGGGGAAATCAATAAGCTTAAATGAGCCAACAGATTTCTTCCTCAGCCTTTCTCAGAGGCTTATGAACAGAACAGAAATAAAAAAAAGAAAGAATATAGAAGATAAAAGCAGTTTTTAAGTCCTCACAATAAGCCAGAATACCCAGGAGGGTCGATTTCATCATCTTCAAATTGTTGTTACACCACTCCCACCAAATGTTGTTAACTTAAGCAGTGGTTTAAAACAGTGCAAATTAACACTGCTGCTTAGAGAAAAATGAAAAATCCATGCTCAGTTGTGCACCAAATTCATGAATATCCCATTACTTGAAGAAGGAGGAGAGCACACCATCATGGTAAATACACATTCGCATTATGTGCACAGCATTGCACACCTTTCCCATGACTGATTCCTAACAAAATACATTCAAAATGGGAAAAAAAAGGAACATGTTTAATTCCAAATGTCATTACACAAACAGCTTGTGAGATTTTAATGCTTAGAATTCGGGATGGGGGGTCAGGTATTTTCTATTTATCAAACTTTCCCAAAAGGAGTCTTCAAAATGTAACCTCTGCCAAGAGGTGCAGGTGAGTACAGAGCTCATAAATCCACCCAGGAACAGGACTCCTTATATAAGCAGAGCAGGACTTTGGAGAAAGGCTGCAGCAGAGTGCTGTGCACAAATATCAGAGCCCTTCTCGTGTGGTAAATCCCCAGGGAACACAGTCCCTGTCTCCACACAACCATGACAGGGCCCAGCTCCATTTGACAGGAGGAAAAATGTAGTTCTCCATATCCAGCACTCTGCTTTTCAACAGTCAAAAAGCTAAAGCATTTTAAATTACTTATTTCTTCCCACACAGCCAACAGTGAAGGTGTCAGCCTATAAAGTACATTTCTTGTATCATTGCTACTAGACGTGAACTCGGTGCTGTGTCTCTTTTACCGAGGGAGGAGTTTGGCATCGTTAGAATTTGATTATTTACACACAGCTCTTCCAGCAGACTTCACATGAAATAAAATCAACATTAAAAGTAAGCCCCTGACATCTCTCCTGGTTTATTTTTCTAATAATTTGTAACACTCATAGCTATCTAAATATCCATGTGATACTTCTGTGGCCCCATCAGAACAGCAACTGAACAAATGATGGTCTCCCTCAAATTACAACTCCTTCTTTCTAAGATGTACACCATGGGAAGTAAAGACAGGATTTTTTCAATATAACTCCCCAAGGTGGTAATGAATTATCCTGAATAGAAAGGATTGTTTCCCCTACATCAGACTCATGGCAGACATGCAAAAACCTAAAAGGATTTTCAAAAGGAACTGGAAGCAAATGTCCAAGAAACTCAATTGCATCCCACTCCAAAAGAATTTCTGTTTTACCTTCAAAACTGTTCTCCACTGTCTTTGCTCAAAGAAAAAGGCACTTTAAGAGCCTGAGCAAGAACTAAACTGCAAGTAAGGAAGCATATGATTAATTCAAATTACAAGAATGGCAATAATGGTGATACTACAGCTCTGCAAAGAGGGTGTATTGCTTCTGACTTTATAGAGCCTGAATTTCAATTACACAGGAGGAAATTGTTTCATCCATATAAGTCATATCTTCTAATGGTTTGCTATTTGACTTATGTTACTACTTTTATTATGTTGCACATGTTAATGTGGGTATTAGCCCATCGGGCAAGGCACTGCTCAAACACACCAGGCATTCTGCAAATAGTGCTGTTTAGGAGACTCTTCACTCCTGAAGAAGGCAAAAAGCTTGATAGGTAAGGTCAGACTGTGATCTAAAACATGCTACACCATACCCAAACCTTTCCAGAGTTACACACTGCATCCAGATCTCCTTGTGCTAGGACAGTACCTTAAGAAGGTACAGACACTCCCCAGAAAGTCATCTTTGGTTTTGGAATACCTTTTATAAAAGAGCAGAGGTAGCTCGACAACCAAACTTCACTGGAACCTGGACTTTCTCCCTTTGCAATGGCTCTCCTTCTTACCTGGACAAATGTGCATGATTTGAACCAAAATCAGAGGAATTACTGTATTTTAGCTATTTCACACTTTTGAAAGAAAATGGTTTAAGATCAACAACCAGCACTACTGCTTGGAACTCCAAAAATTACAAAGTCATCAGGTGCAAAACAAAAATATTAATTGATTTCTTTTTTTTCCGCAAATGTTGCCAGACACAAAACTAATTACAGACCCAGCAGCAATATTAGTCCTAAAAGAATCTGTGTAACCATAGCTGACATCTGTTATGGGTCAGTACTGAGAGCAGGAACATGGCAATGCATTAAATGCAAACATTTTGAATTTTTTTTTTGCATACTCAGGTTAACTTCCAACATTCTTCCATGAAATCAGCAGTTTACATAATTACAGTAACTGTAGAGTTTTTTCCCCTAACCGTAGGGTTTTTTTTACCTCTCAGCTTTCATGTAAACCAAGTGACCTCCATTTCACCTCATTTGGTGTAATTGCACCAAAGGAAACATTAAAAGTTGCACCTCTGGGCTGTGATCAAGCAATTATTTAACAAAGCACAAATAGTTTCCTAAATCCAAACAGAACATATCTAATAAGAGATGGCTAAATAATCCAAGAGAAATCAAAGGGACTTTATTATCTTCAAAATTATCTGCCATCTGCTACAATTCTCCTCCTTTCCTACACATTTTGAGTTAGTTTCACAGCAGGAAGAATGAAAAATATACATTCATTAAAAAAAAAAAAAAGATTGTGGACAGATAGCAATTTACTAGAAAAATATGAGAGCTCTGTACCCAATGTTTTTTATGAGTTCCTGGGGTTTTGGGTAAAAGCTTTTGCACAGAAACCTCAATACGGCACGACACCAGAGAGAGGATCTATCCACTCTGCACAGGTTTTCAGATTCTTATGGAGATTTTTGTCTATTAGAAAAAATAATCTGGTTGTCAGCTAAGCAGTTTTCATGAAGTTGTCATGAAGTAAGGTGTAAAAACATCCCAAGGTTTTCCAACAGTCTTTTTTTTCACTTTTGCAAACCTTTTTCTTATATGACTTTAAGATTGAAACCTTGTTCCAACCAAAATGAATGGCAATCAAAGATGGTCTTCCACTCCAGAAGTGAGGAAACATTGGAAGCAAATACACTGTGACAGGTGAGAATCACCTAATGAGATACCCAGGCACCGGGAGTTCCACCCAAGACTGTTGTTTGACTATAACTAAATACCAACGAAATCCCCTTCCCTGAGATAATTTGGACAAAAGAAAGAAAGACAGGACACAGTTCCACAGATCTTTTCCTTACAGTTTCTCAAGGGAAGGTATCTTTAGGAAGAGGTAAGGATTCAGCTCAGGATAACTATTAGTTCAGTCAGGAGCTCCAACAGGAAAAGTCTCACTCTGCTGCAAGGCTCACCCAGTCTCCAAGGGGAGATGCTGCTGACTTCTGACTACCCTGCAATGGTATAACCCAAGCATTCTGACATTCACACAGGTTGAGATACACAAAACAGGGATTAAATGCCATCAAGACTTCTGTCAAACCCTCACAGAATTAGCTGACAGGTTGAGAAGCTTTAGGACTACAGAACACACAGTGCAACCATTCGTGTCTTAGCTCCTTAGAAAACCATGCCAGAGATGCTGTGGAAATGGAAGAGTTTGAGATATAACCAGTAAAATCCACTGCAGAAATCCAAAGATGATGTTCTTCAGCGCTCTAAAGGGGTAGGACACTAAACACAGTATTCTGTTTAACAGTCTAATTCACAAGGGTGAGAATACCAGAGAAGGGAAGGGAGATGCACAGCTGGTATTTTCCCTGCTGCTCAACTGGTGAAGGATACAGGTACAGGGATTTTACTGGCAGAGAAAACAGGGGACCTACAATCTCCTTCTGGGGGGTGGCAACTGTTGTTCAAACAGTGCCACCAGTTGAAGGGTTTAAAGGGGAAGGAAGGACTTGAAGTAGAAAGATGATTCATCTTCTCTTAATGTCCTGTCATCTGGGTCTGAAAGGCAATGATCATTAAGTCAGGTTTTAATTATATGGTCTATGGTAGCATCTGGATTTATATTTCTGAACTGAGAAAACAGAGAAAAAGCCAGCATGTGGGAAGATTTTGGTCCATAGATGGAAGGGAGTTCATATCATCTAATTAAAATTATAAAAAAAAAAAAGATAAAATCAATCCATTTAACTTTTAAAACATTCATAAACTACCAAATCCAGAGGGTCTATGTGCAAATAACAAATAAATTACTGCAAACAGTTAACAACAACAAGCATAAGACAGCAATGTTTTTAAACTAGAAAGTCTAAAATGAGTTCCTCACACAGCTGCTTTTTAAAAAGTTAAGGAATTCAAATATGCTATAGACAATGAGAATTAAAACAATCAACACTGAAGAGGCATAAAGAACAGAGAACCCTTTTTAATGGAATTTTTCTATGCAAATAACATTTTTCTAAAAACCTTATCAAGATACACCCTTACCCCAATTTCAGAGGTATCGCTAATAAATTATTTGAATTGTAATTTATTATGTTAGAGACTTTGTATTTTTCTGTAACTTAATTCCTCCTTCATCAAGTAGCATTCTGATTTTGTTCTGGGATGAAAACTTGGGCTTTCGATTTGTTGGAGAAAGCATATGCACAGAATAATTGATACATTTGCTGTTTCTTATAATCTTCCAGTTTTTCCCCAAACTTTAGAAATTATAAACTGCACTCAAATAATAGCAGTATTGTTTCCATCAGGAACATGGGTCAACAATTCAAACTAAGCTTATGAGAAGAATTGTCTGAAAATATTTAGCAGTTTCATCATTCTAGTGCCTATTCCATAGGTCTCAGGAGAACTATAAATTAGGGCAATATAAGTATAAAAACAAAAAAGCCAGTTTAAAACTAGCTTCATAAACTTGAAATACTGGAATACTGTGTCTATGACAAAGAATGGTTTCTGCATTTGTATTTATTACCTATCATATAGCTAATAAAATGCACTACAAATAGCTCCCTATGGGGAAGGCAAAGAAAGAAAATAACATGGGAAATAAGTCAGTATTGGAGATTTTGTAAACAATCAAAAAGAACAGTAAAGATGACTTGATAAAATAAAATTTGCTAATTATGTTTGTCTCTTTTCAGAACTACACCCTAATTGAAGAACTCAGCACTCCTGAGTTCAAAAGAGGAGAGAGGTAGAGAGGGGAGAAGAGCAAAGAGGAGAGGTCATTCCCATGGGAAAGAGATCTCCATGGGAAACCCTGGCCATGCAAACCCAATGGCCAGGCTGAGACAAGCCACAGGAAATGGGGTGTGCACACTGAGGTGACACTGACACAACGCACACAGCTCCTGGAATCCTCTCTGAGGGAAAAACTCCTCATTGCACCTCACCGGAACCAGGTCTGGATTTCTGTCATCTGAACATCACCCAGTCAATACCTGGCTTCCCTCTTGCCACAAAGAAAAACGCAACTGATACAGCTTTACATGGACACTGCACAAAACTAGAGTTAAGTCTTATTAAAATCCTCAAATAGAACTGACTTCTTCTTGGTGTTATTCTGGCTTGGAGTCCCATCACAAGCCAGAGTATTGTTTCCTGCAAATTAGATGCTTTTACTCTTTTTCCTCTTTTTCCCCACATGAAAAAATACCTGAACTCTGCCCAAACAATTCAGCATAATTCAGGTGTTTCCTAGATTAAGATGGTCGAAAATGAAGTCAAGTACTTTTATTTACGTGCATTGACAAAGACATGACTCTGACAAGCTAGCACAAAATTTGTTAGCACTCAAAAAACCCACATTGTACTTGCAATGGCAGTCACTATAAAAATTTTATAATTCAGATGTTTTTTAATGGAAGAGTGTTAAGCCCATAATTATGGAAAGCTTAAAAGGATCAGAGTAAAGTAACCCTGCTTCTTTATTTCTGTAAAGTTTAAAATAGCAATGGAGACTTAAATATGTTTTTCTAAGGCCTGTGAGAAATAAAAACATTAGGAAGCACAGAAGTGTCTAAGAAAGTTTTCTTGAAATAAAACTATGAGGAAGGATGCATTTACTCCAAGTTCATAAGAAGTTCATTCTAATAAATACTTTTCTTCCTTTGCTAGAATTTCAGTGCAACAACACACACATTTAACATTAGCAATTTTAGAGACTCCTCTGTGTGCTTTCTAGTAGGCTCCATCAAAGAAAAGAACCATTTTTAAAATATTAAATGAATTTTCTCTTGATTTTAAATCAAGAAAACCTTGCATGTCTACTTGCCAGAACACCTGATTCTTACCAAAGGGAAATGCTTATGTGTAGTGAGGACTCTCTAAGAGCCATCTGCACCAAAATTACTCAACCAGTTAATGAAAAAACACAAAACCAAAACAAACAAAGAGAGGGTTTGTGTTGCAAATGTTTTGAGCTGGTTCTCAAAAACAATTGAGAAAAACTCCATACACAAGCACACAAAGCAAGATTCTTTAAATGTACCCATAGCCTTCATGGGAAATCAGAGATCCATCCTGCTATGACTTGTGCAATTTGACTGGCACAATAAAATGATTTTGCAAGTGAAAACAGCTTTCTGTTTTACAAAATGGAAAGTTGCCTCATCAAAATGAGGAGGGAGAACTGAAGGTCAGAACAATGAGTCATCTTCCTAAGGCAGAGTCACATCAGAGGGACCTTCAGAGAGTCAAGTAGTTACTCACAGGCGTTTGAAAGAAGAGGGGAAAAAAAAAAAGAAAAAAAGAAAAATCACATAAATGAAAATTGGCCAAAAATAAGCACCAATTGTCTGTCTGTTTTTTGAGCTATTGTGTCTTCTGCAGTGTATCACGAAGATAGGTGATTATAGCACATTATAGTAAAAGACAGTCTTCTAGGGAAGTTTTGAGAGAGCCACTGATTGGTTAGCAAATGTACAAAAGATGAGGAAAATGAATAGCAATAAAGGGAGAGAATACATTAAAAAATAATAAACTGAAATCAGACAAAGAAGCTCCTAAAAATCCTTTTTTTTTTTTTAACATAAATACTAACAAGCGAATGAAAGACAAAAAAATGAAAGAAGGATGTAAGACACCTTCTTAGTCATAGCACGTATTTTTTGTTTTCCAGTTGCAAGTAACAAACCAAGCCTTCCCTCCCACTGGTTTGGTGTCTGCAAACCACAGTGCTGACCAGAATTCCCAGTCAAATCCATGGGAAGAGCCACAGTGACTGCAGGGAGAGTTTTTATGCATCCATCCTGTGGGTTGTTGCTTTTTCAAACCTTCTGTGTCTGTAACCATCAACATGGAAACACAGGGATTCTTCTCTGTGCTCAGAGCGCAGGAGCACCCAAGAGTGGCTGCAGGCTGAGCAGCTCTCACACAGCCAGCTCACAGCACCCAGGGGTGCAGCAATTTGGGCACAAAGTGTGTGGAGCCCAGCCCTGGGCCTGGCTCCTCCACTGCCCTTCAGCTTCCTTTGCACATTTTTACACAGAAACACAGAACAGGGTTTGTAGGTGCTCCAGCTCGGAGCCAAGGCTGCTGCCCCCAGAGACAAAAAAACCCAGCCTTTACAGTGCCAACGTTTGGTCAATGGCAAAGCCTAGAGGCTGAATTCTGAAGTCACTCAGCAGGATGTGAAAGGGAGATACAGCTCTGTGTTGGGAACACTTTTGCTCCTATTAAACATATTTGCTGCTTCAAAGGAGTCAGAAATACCTTCCCAAATTTTGAAATACCTGGGTTTAATGTCAATGGCATATAGATACCTTTTCTTATAATTTGGAACTTATTTCAAGTTCCATGAGTTTTAAGTGATCAAAGTACAGTGAGAGGCACCTCCTCTGATAAATATTTAAAAGTACATTTCAAGGAACTTGTGCTCAGAATCTCTCTTTGCTACACAAAAGTAGTTTCTCCTTAGCCCTGATTCTTCTTTTTAAACCACCTTTCAGTCATAGAAAATTCTATTATTTTAATATTATCTTATTTTATTATTAAGTACAAAAGCTCATGAAACCTTCATTCAATAAATAAGTCAAAGTTTGACAAAATAGGATGTCAAATTACATCTAAAGCACTTCTGACATGCCAAAGAACAACCATTTGCACAGCAGACAGGCAAAATTCTGTAAGGGCATCAGAGAAAGTGAAATCATTCACTTTCCTCATGAATCTTCAGAAGAAAACTGTGAAATTAAACAATTTTTCTTACACTTGTAACACTTCAGTCTCGTTCAGCCACAGATGTGGCATTGATAACATTGGAACATTATTCCTGTACCCTTCCAAAATGCAATGTCTGGTGCTATCTCCCATTCATCATACCTTTTGCCATCATTATGGCACTAAGGCCACAAGTGTACTATTCCCAGATCATAATGAGAACTGGTGAAAATTATTTCTTTTTCCACTTTGATATCACCTTTGTCATACTGCAAATTAATTCTGTGTCATCTGGGAACACATACAGTTACACTACTTTAAGAAATATGTTATGCAACTCTGCTTTGACTTCTCAGTATTCTGGTACACGTCGTTCCTTCCAAGCTCCTCTCTCTACAACATTCCTTGAGAAGCCTACTTCCCTTTTAGGTACCAATTAATGAATATGAGGCCTGAGTAACAGCCCTGTAAAGCAATGAAAAGGCAGACAGTCAATGTCCAAATGAGAGTGGAGTGCATCCTGAATGTCTGCCCAGACACATTCCCTATGGGATAATAAAGCAGTTAAAGAAGAGAGCACTGGAATGGCTACTCTATCAAATTAGACTATGTAGAAAAGGTCAAAGCAGTAGAGCACAATGATATAATTCACAGATTATACAAGACATTAAAATTCTGATATGACATTCTTTGGGGGAAAAAAAGAAGGATTGTAACAAGGACAGAAAATGGCAGGACATTAATCCATTCCCATGACAACATTCGTACCCAAATTGGAAAATGTACAACTCCAACCCTTGTTTAGCCTTTGCTAAGACTGGTTACATGGCTTAATTTCAGATACCACTTATTGAATCCCTGTCAACAGCTTCTGATTATATTTAATGGAGCTGCACAAGGGGATGAAGTTGAATGAAACAATTTATATTTTTAAGGATATGCACAAGTTCATGGGATCAGCCTCCTGTTTCAACACACAATTGCATTTGCTTCATACAAGCCTGAACAAGACAGAGAGAAAAGTTAAAAGTATTTGTAGCAGACATGTGAACAAGCACACTTGAATGTATAAAATGATGATGATGATGATGATAATAATAATAATAATAATAGTATCCCTGTAGGACCTAAATGTTAGTCAAGACTGAGGAACAGTCCTATTTGCCAGCAGAAGCAAAGAAAGATATGGTCACCTTTCACCGTAAGAGTTTGCAGAACTAATATTAAACATGCCATGACAAGGGAGTGTAACAACTGTAAAGACAATAAAAATGCAATTGAGGAGTCTGATGAAAAGCAGAGAAATCAGCAGGAAGATCCCCACTGCTTGAACAGGCATCGTATCAAGCTTTTGATCACTCCAATTATTTCCCTATAATTTACAGGTTTTATTTTTGTAACTCAATAAATAATATTTAAATGAATAATAGCAACTAGACCAAGCTGAGGCTCACGCTAGCCATCGACTTTTGCCTCAATTCTCACAATAAAAAAATGCTTTGCAAAACAATTAGAAACAAAAAATAAAGCAGTGGCTGCAGTACATTGTGGAAAAGAAATCCACAGGAGCAGCACATAGGGCAAGTCCACTTTAACTGAGGCAAACATGGGAAACTTTTTGAGTAAGATTCTTTCTTTAAAATTTAGAACTGAAGTGAGATTCAATAGTAACTTCACCTAAAACTACTTTGATTTTTAATACTGTTAAAATTCTCAGAATAGTTATCTGGGGAATACTTAAAGTCCAGCTTTTCACTAACATTACACCATGCTCCTTCATCGTTGACACAGTAATAGCATTAAAGCTGGTTATTAAATTTTAAGTCAGAAAGGACACAAGCTACAAAGAGGTTCCTTTTTTCTACCAGTACAACAATCCAAATACAAATGTAGATTTTACATCCCATTATCTTTGGTGATTAAAGGTCAGGTTGTACACTTGCCAAGTGGTTTGAGTTCATGACCTTACCTCATGAAAACTTCCCTATGGGGGAAAAAAGTCGGGAATAGAACCATAAAGAATATTGTGTTTGATTATATAACATGCTAGCTTTATCATTTCTTTCCTGTCTGTAAAGCCACAGCAGGTGAAATAATTATCTGTGTATTCTGCAGCCAAATCTCAGAGGTAGGATTTCTTGCTCCAGACTTTCCATTTAGCCCATGAGTGAGATTGATTTGCCCCTATTCTTGTCATCCTCTTCTGTACTTCAGAGGCAAAGGAGGCTGCACCATAGCTCAAATGTTTAGGCTGGCAGCTTCAAAGACAAACTAAACACTGAACGGTGCCTTGGCCTTTAAGAGGATGTATCATTTAGCAGTATCATATTTTCAAGATAAATCTTTAAACAAATTTTCAGGGTTTTACCATTTTTGAACACTTACAACCTGCTTGCTTATGTAGAACATGCAGGAAAAACTGGGAACCTTTATTTTAAAGGTATCAAATAAATTATTTCTACTCTTCCAGTGTGCATCCCTAGCTGCTAGCAGTATTAGTTGCATAAAATACTCCAGGAACACAGGCCAGAGCACCAACAGAATGAGTTAGAGAATAATCTACTGTAACAACTCTTCAAATATGAATTCACAAAATCACAGGATAATTTAGACTGGATGGGACTTGTGGAGTTCATCTAGTCCAACCTCCTGCTGAAAGCAGAACTAACTTCCAAGGCAGATGTGCTTGGTGAAGACCTGAATAAAATTTGCACAGGTGCTACCCAGGAAATCACATTTCCAGGTGAATGTTAGACCATGGTGTTAAGATCCTTGTTATGTTCTCTCTGGCCCTATGGATCATTGTTGGTTTTTCAAAAGCTCCCTTAGCTGGTTAGAAATGCTGGTCAGAGTCTGCTTCCTGCTTAGCACAACAGAGGATGGAGCTTGATTGGCATGTCTAGAGCAATTATGAGTTAGTAAGAATACTAATAAGGCAACACTGTAACAGCTCTCATCATCAGAAATCCCAGTCTAAAAACAGATCAGCCCACCAAATTTAAAAGCAGACAGATCTGTCAAATCATACGTGTACATCCAGGTAAACAGCAGTAAAAGTCTTGACAAGAAGTCAGAGTTTTTGCTTCAAAGCAGCTATACATCACCAGATCATCAATACACTCACAAGTAAGCATGGGTCACTGATTTACTTTCCCACATCCTCCTAAAATAGTAATAATGCTGGTTAAAATCTGACAAGTACAAAACTATGTCCTGCAGAACATAGGTTTTGCAGTATATTAACATGGGGAAAAAAATCCCTACTGAGCTCTAAGACTTAATCCAACACACATTTGATGGAATGAGGAAGTGTTTTAAGATTTTTATTTCTGCAGCTCCCCAGGGAGTCTTGTCCAGGCCTCAAGAGATCTGAAAACTCTGCCCACTCACAGCTCTGTAGGGTTCTGACACACCAGCTCAGCTGAAGCACCTCTGGAACAATGTGCAGACACCAGACAGCTTTGTTTGCTTTTCATTAAAGGTGCCTGATAAAGTCACAAATGTTCTTCCTGGCTAAATCTCATAGCAGGAACTACATTGTGCATGCAGTCAACTGCTCTGCTGTTATTTAAAATGAACAGAATCAAAGCTTCTTTCTTTCATCCCAGCCATTATTATTTACATCTTGAAGCCAGCGCTATACTGGAATAAAATAACTGTCACCAGGTGCACTCTTTTCTTTCTGGCAAATTAGAGCTTTGGTGCAAAATGCATAAGGCTATTTGAAGTCAAGAGAGCTATGCCATGGATAAATCACCCTGGTGATATTTTTACTATTTCAAGTCATTACAACACAAGTTTTGGCTTGTCTCTGTGATACACAGTGCAATGTTCTTTAGAGAAGTAAACCGTGCTTCTTGCAAAATGTTTCAGATGGGAGCCTCTTTACTGTCTTTTCCCATTCCATTTTGAATATTTGATATGTATGTCTTCAGGGAAAGGCCTCTCTATTTGCAGTGCCTTTGATTCAAAGATATTGCCATCTCCACTTAGGAAGTGCTGAAAACATATAGTTTATTACTGGGAAATCTGTGAGCTGAGTTGTGTCATATTTTCTAGCCAATATGCTAGACAAAAAGCAGCACAGAGCATTTGGTGTCTTTTACCACTAAAAGAAGAGAGATTGACCTTGCACAATAGAAGAGAAATACATTTCCAGCATTAACTAAGCCAAAGCTCCTGGGAAGCACGTGGTGGCATCAATTTCTTTTCCACCACTAATACTGATGTGTGCACTGCTTCAGGAAATGGTAGAAAGAATAGAGGGCAGAATTTAAGAGCAAAAACACAAAAACATGCAGAAAAGCAACTCCACGTACACTGTAATATTTAAAATTATATCACAAAATTGCAATGGATAACAATACCCCATTGTGTGCAAATCATTGATTATGATCAATTTAAGCCCTGGGAAGCTATATTGCAATTACAGATCATAATACTGAATTTACATCTCCGAAGAGATGAAATGGTATAAGAAGAAAGATAGATAGTGAGGGTTTAGTTTCTTTTGTTGTTTTGTAAGAGACCACAAGACAGAAAACCGTTAGGTCTTAGGTGGCCATGTGACAACAAAACCACTCTGTACTCTTTTGTGCAGTTATATTAATCTTGCCACACAGGCAGTCTAATTTTGGTTGCCTGCTACAAAGCAACAACCAAAGTAAATCATGTTTCAGAAAAGCTCATGGAGCATATTACCTCCCACTCTAATATGCCTTTAGACAGACCAGTTCCTTGCCACTAAAATCCACCAACTTCTGGAACAAAACATGACCATTTCACACCAATATTGTGACACAGGCTTGGAGCCAGGGGCCCAGTGCTGTCCTAGCTCAAACTGGGTCCTCTGACCAGTCCAGGACACCAGGCACTGAGTGAGCAGCAGCAGCCACATCTGGAGGTGCTGACTGCTCCATTCCTGCACAGGGGATTCCTCCTGTCCATGCCCATCCCTGACAGGGACACAGGACTGAAGCTCTGTGTTCACAGTGCAAAGGAGAGAGCAGCTCCCAGAGTCACAAACATTAAACTGGAGATGCACAGAGACTCCTTCCAAAGTCACACCAGTAACTGAGCCCAAAAGAAACAACAATGCATGACTGAGACTAATTTAGAGTGAAAAAAATTCTGATCTTGGGAGGGAAAAAAAACCCCACATCTCTTTCATCACCCAGGAAATTCGGGGGGGGGGGGGGTTGATGTTGTTGTTGGTCTTTTTTGTCGTTGCTGTTTCTTGGTTAATTTAACATTATTAATAATTTCAATAATGAGACTCTAAACATATTGCAGCTCCCTATTGGGACATTGCAATTCCTGTTATTAATACAGCTATTGTTAAAGTAGTGCCTAAATATCAGTCAGGTGACCTTGCTGTGCCAAGTAAGAGGAATAACCATTAATAATGGTTGCTAACTCTCTATAATTATGAGATTAAGTGGTACCACATTGCACAGCTTTCCTGTGAAAATTCATCCCTGGCATTGTAGAGAAGAGCATCCACAGGATACCAGGTAAAGGAATATGTACTTGCCTATTATTGCACAAATATCTCAAAACTGAAGTCTTTTGGACTCTGGCCCAGTGAAATCATGGAAAGACTCAATAATAGATAGGTAACAAGTCCTATAAATAGATTATACATTTTTTTCTACATTACTTATAGAACTTTATCATCACCTAGTTTTTTACATTGCTAGAAAGTTCTTCAGATCCAGCACGTGGAGCCTGTCCCACTTGGCTGTGTAATGATTCCTTCTTACCCTGACCTCTAAAGGAAAACATTTCATTCTTACATGCAAAATAATTATTGACAACAGAACAGGAGGGAGGAAAACAATCCAATTTATAGCTTATCTTGTCTGATGAACATGTTAATAAAAATGAATTACACTGAATTACTTAAGCAAGTGTAAGAGTAAAATTCAGTTTTATGTTCTTTATATACTAGAAGCTACAATCTTATTTTCTATTCCACTTATTGTGCCCTCAGTTTGCAGAAGATGAGCAATCAAAAACTCTTTGCCTCAGCTTAATTGCTCACATATCCAGTGTGTAAGTGCTTATGTAGTAATTCTTCTGATACACATTTTAAGTGTCAGTTTTCTCATTTTTTAAAGTAGTTAACATAGACCTCACATAATCACCTTTAGCCATTATCAACACTGCATTGTTCTTTTTTTAACACTTAAACCTTCTTTTGTAGCATATGCTTATGTAATTGCAGAAGAGATCTGGTTTAGAACACTAAATCTTTGTTTCTTTCACTTGTACCATTCAGAGATATTTGGTAGAGGGATAAATTCTGTGAAAACAGCAAGTTTATTCTAAAAGAACTGGATGTATTCCTCAAAACCTAAAAATAGTACGTGAAATACAGAAAAATAAACTTGTATCGTCCCAGTCTTTTACCTCCTGCACAGAACAATGAAGTCTGTTGAAGAAAGGTTAAATGATGACCATACAAATATAACTTTTTATAGCAATAACAGCTACTTTAAACTAATTTGAAGTCACAAAATTCTTTTTGGTGCATCAATGATTTTTACTATGATGATGATGATATGATAACCTAAGTTATTAGAAAAAGTAATTTCCCAGTTATTGTATCTAAAGGCAGTAATTACTATTTCAATAAAGAAAATGAGAACTATTAGGATGGCAAAAGAGAAGTAAATTAGCTTTATACCCTACACTCAATTAAACTATCATAGCAAGAAGGCAATGAATTAAAGTAATTTGAGGGAAGGAATGGGATTTTATATAACAAAGTGTTTAAACTTTTTGAAAATCCACTGAAATCAAACATAAGAGCAGCATTAGCTACACTAACACCTGCTAAGACCCTATGTAAAAATAGCCTTATAAAATATAAGGAAATTATGTCTGTTCACAGCTCTGCCTGTGATTCTGGCACTAAAAATTCACAGAGCTGTCCACCACAAGCAGAGTCTTCTGTGCTAATCTCACCCACTGCAAGGTAATGTAAATTGGGGTACCAAAAAAAGAGACTCCCATCATCAAAAAAAAAACCATTTCCAGAACCTTTTAGGAAATTTCCATAAAGCTGAAGTGCTTCTTTTCTATTATCAAATTTTAGACATGGCACATTTTGCACAGACAATCAATACAGTTTCCACAGTTTGTTTTTAAATAGGAATCCAGTACGAGAAACCTGTTTAGGAAATCCTCTTTTGCATATTTTGAAGCAATCCAAATATTTAGTGCTCATATCTTTTTAATGATTTTTCTCTCAACTTTAGGAATTATTATTTTTAACTAAATATGTTTCTATTACATTACACATAAGTCTAAAGTTGTTCATGAAAATATTTACCCATCTCTTATTTTATGCCAATTCTCACAAAGTTACTGTTTGTGACTCCTAAGTTCTGTGGTAAGAAAGATTTATTTGCAAATTTTGTTTTTTGAATATTTATACTGTTTTATACAAACAACATTAAAGAAAACAAAATAACCTTAGTGACATTTTTGTAACAACATGGGCTTCGCTACCAAATTCTAAGAGCACGGAAAGAGAAGTGATTAGTGGTGAGTTTTGAATAAAGTCACTAAGTCTCCAGCAAGATGGCTGTTCAGGCACAAACTATGATTTTCCTAAATCTCAAACTGAGTATTCAGTCCCTTCTGATTTAGAGAACATTGTCCTTTCTAATTAGACAACCAAGGCAAAAAAAAACCCAAAAAACAAAAAAAACAACCAAAACCCACCAAGAAACTAAGTTGTAACTCTGTTTGGCTATTAACATGCAGCACAGTTACAAAAGTTACTGTCAATATTTAGCATCTTTAAGCTTTTAGAAATCTGAATTTTTGCATCTCCAAGCTCTGTCTATTGCACTCCAGCAGCTGAATTTCACAGTTTGCATGAAACTATTTTGTTTCAGTGCTGAGCTCCTTCATCAGGCCTAGTGCAGCACTGAAGCAGGTTCATGAGTCTTCCCACATTATCTCCTCAGGAGTGTTATGGAGCAGAATATTTCCCATATTCGTGCACCATGGCTGGTGTGACATCTCATGGTAATCAAATACCATTTCTTTTAGTGAAACTGACCTAAGCATTGTCTTCAGACCTCCAGGGGATGTAGGAAAAATTAATTCTAACTTTCAGAATATTTAAGTTAATGTAATTTAAGATATTAAAATAACCTTCAAGTTTTCAAAACGAAGAACAAGATTTTCTAGGCTAAAAATTTGTAATTTATCATGTATTCCGTTTCAAAAGTGAATCGGAAGTATTCAAAAGATAAATTCAAAGATGATCTTTACTTTCACAAGGTGAATGTGGATAAGAACAGATTATTTCAATTGGAGAGTTAGTCTCATTTTTTGCCTTAGTTGTCAAGCACTGTTTTATTTTAGCTTACAGTCTCAGAAGGAATGCTACCACCTTGTCCACCTTTTAAAGGAGGAAGCTGGAAAAATTAGCATGTCTCCCAAAGAAGGTTCATAGGATTTTACCCCATATCTTTAATGAACTAATGTTCCATTATACAGTGCTTTTTCCTCAAAAAAACTGGACATAATTTCTCTGTTAGAAAAATTTGGCGTTGATTACAGAAACCAATTTTTTTCTAAGAGTTACAGGTTAGAATCAGGTTAAATCCTTGAATTTTTTTTTCAGAATAAGCTCCAATTATTTGTCTTAGCATCTGAGCTTATTAAAAGGATGGTAAGTGATTCTGACCATCTGAACTGGTCACAGCATTCTTTCATCAATACCTTCAAATATTTTTTTCTCTTTGTTAAAATTTCAGTTCTCACACTTCCTCTGGAAATTGGTACAGGACTAGTATTGATCCCTCTCCATTACCAGCATATTTTCTCAGGCAGCTATAGATACTAAGTTTTGAGTAGCTATCTCTATCAATGTTAAATGGTGCAGATTTTCTAGTCCAGTTTTTTAAAAAAATAAAACCCAGGTAGGTTTAACACCAGTGGCAGTGACTTATCTCAGAGCCTAATAATAATAACATTTACCGTTGCTGTGCATATTTATGAAATATCTCAGACTGAAGAAAAAGTCTCAATGCAAAACAAAGACTTTAAGTCTTAGGAAATAGGAGTTATGTCTCTCCAATGCTATGACCAGAATCAAATGTTACACAGTCTGTCAAATGCAGGGTGGTAAGAAGACACTTTAACAAAAAGACAGTATCCAAAACCAAAAATGACATTGCAAGAGATGCTTTTTTCCCCCATCAGACATCAGATTCAACTCTGAAAATTCCTTTGTGGAAGAAAGCCCACTAGTGAGGCAGCAGTGTAATTAAAATGCTGAAAAGCAGTAATACCACAATGCATTGTAGTCCTGGCTCAAAAGAAATGTTACTGTTAGTACCAGAAATATTACCTCCTTATTTCTTTGATTACTGTGCTTGTAGCACACTCAAGCAATTGAACCAACCTTTCTTGATTTATTGTGTATTTCACTGAAGGGAACATTTTTACCTACTGAAAGTAGGTATTAAAATCCAGTAAGGAAACATCTCAGAAATTCAACATAAACCCTTCCTACTAAAAAGAAAATTCAAAAAGAGCACTGAAATATTATACTATACAGCAGAGTCTCCATGTTCATTTGATACAGATAAGCCAATTAAATAGTTACTGTTCCTGGCTTCTTGTTTATTACTAAGGCCTAACACAATGAAATCAGGTTTTCAATGACTGAATTTTAGTCACCATGATAAAATTACCGAAAAATAAAATCAAATACATTTGAAGTTGTAGATCACTTTTATTCTTCCTATTTTTTTCAACTATAAATTAATCGCTTTATTGATTACAATTATAACTGTGCTAAATTATTCTGACAGAATAGGAATGTCCAAAGATCTCCAGTACAGTTACAAGGGTGAGAAGTTCACTAATTTCCCACAATGTCAATAGCACATCAGTATTATAACTTAAGTGTCCTGTGGTAGTGAGAACCATAGATGCCCCCTCTGTACTGTCTGAGGTGGCTCAGACTGGGATAATTTTATTCAAAATTTGGTCATGACTGCAGAAATTTCACCTGCTCTGCTTAGAGCAACATTCCTCCAGCTTCTTGTATATGCAAAGAAATTGAAAAGTGGGTCTGAGTAGAAAGTAATTATCTCCAGTGAAGATAAACTTCCATATTACAGAAGAAGATGTATTTGGTTGGTTTGATTAGTTAATAATTAGTTGTTTGCTGGTTCCCTATCAGGCATCCAGACCTTCACAAGTCTCATTTTTAGGTTAAGTCTTCTTGATTCTTTTACTGAAAATGTTGGCAACTCAGATCAAAGATACCTGAGAGCTCAGTGCTGCAACTCTGAGCAAGCCTCCTTGGGGACCTACCAGCCTTGATACCCAGTGCCTACTGAAGTAGGAAATAAATAATCTATATTTAAACCCAAAAATACTAGACTTTGCTGAATAATTTATTTTAGGAGCTTTAAGTATTTCATGAGACCAATGAAAAAGAGAGCATTAACTCCTTCATGATACTTATCTCCCATATATAATGTGCTAAAGATGACAATGAAAAGAAGATATTCAGTATTAGTGTTGCTGTAACATTATGGCAAAGCACATGAGATTTTGTTACCCTTGTGGGATCAAGCTGAAGGGATTTTATAATTTTTCATTTATGTCACATGCACACTGAGGCATAGGTCACATCATACTCAATCTAATGCTATTTCACTTCCTGAATCAGCTTGTAGATTTTAAATCTTGTCTTGTGATACAGAATGAAGATAAAAATAGTCATTTTTATCCAGTCCACTGCTATTACAGGGATGGGCCCTCCTGGGAGAGTTTTTGCAAGTGGATTTGAAGGCAGTGACAGAGCTGATCAGCAAAACAATGAGCTACAGCCAGACACCTTTCTCTGCCACAGAAACCCCAGGAAGAAGTGTCCATCTCCATGCCAGAAGTGACTGATGGATAATGCCTGAATACAGCAGAAATCAGACAGTGCTCATCATAAGTGTTCATATTTATGAATTCACAAGTCAGCATCATCTTAACTGACACAACAAAAGTACTCCAAACTTCCAGTAAGCAATTCTTTACATTCACTGTATATGCAGATGATTTTTAATGGAAGTTTAACAGGTAACTAATCCTTATTGCCTTTCTAATTCTTCTGATTTTTTTTTAAGCAAAAGGAGCTGGTGAGTCCTAACCATAGTCATAACATGCTTAGCAAGAATTTGGGCAAAAATGTACATTATGCCTCTCTTACCTGGACATTCTGGTATATCTGAAATGCTACAAAAACTTCACTCACCAATCATGTATTTTAATTTCATGTTCTAACCATGGATTACTGTTGAGAGCAGACATGATGTGGAACCAAGGAAAGGAAAAAGTTTGTATTCTTTAAGCAGCAGTAAAATGTAGGGGTGCAATGAAATGCTGATTAAGATTTGGAGTGTATTGCCCCTAACTACAACAGAGAGGCTGAAAGGTGAATTTTACTGGGGGAAACTTGCACAGAGTGCCTTTACAATCCTAGAGAGAACTAACAGAATTTTTTTTAGGAAATATCCCTGAAAATGCATACTTTATACAGTTTTCTGCAGTAAAAAACATGTGAAATCTCCAGAATGTGGAAAATGCCCATTTTTCAAAGAATTGACATTATGAAAAGGCACATAGGTACAACTGAATGTCTGGAGTATGTGGGTACACCCTGGATTATTTGTGGCACTGCTGAGGTACAATCCTCACTTTCTGCATTTCAGAGTAAATGCAGAAAGGCAAAGTCTTAGTGAAAAAAAGGTGCACTTTTAACAACTTTTATAAAGCATGCAAGTAGGGCAGGTCTGTCTTCTGCCTGCATCCAAAATCTGTGTTTTGCTTCAAAGCACTGCAATCTTTGAAAGTTCTTGTGTTTTTGCATTTTTCTGGTCACGGTTTTCATTGAAACATCCACTAAATGCACCCCTCACACTCAAATATCCATGGTAGCCCTTTCTCAGGTGTGGGAGATGACTGCAGCCATAACTGCAGTTCAATCACCAAAGGCAGCTCTAATCCATGAGCACCAGGTGCTCTAATCCAGGTGTTCTAATCCAGGTGTTCTAATCCAGGAACAGCAGGTGTTAGAAAATCCACGGAGCACTGTGAAATACACAACAAAGGGCTGGGGTCTGCACTCACCAAGCACACACATAAACCCCCCCAAACAAACTGCAGGACCCTGCACAGCTCTCACTGCTGACAAAGCAAAGATGTTCCTCAAGCAGCAGCTCCAGTGGGACTCTCCACTCCAGTAAATTCCCAAATGCACAGATGGATTTTGTCCCATCCAGCCTAAATTGCCCTGCACATACTGGAAAACCAAGCTCATCCTCTTTCTCATTATGTGTCTTGGGGAAAAACATGACAAATTAGTGATTTATTATCTGATTGCCTAGGTTGGTTATTGGGTAGCTGGACCCTGACTCACAGAGCAGGATTTCTGAGAAATCAAAGCTAGAACTTGCATTTAATATAATAGTGCACCTTTACTAATTGAAATTTAGGAAAAAGAATAGTTTCTTAGTAAGAGTTAAATGACATGGTAAGTCAGGGAGAAGAAAAAAAATAATTATTTAGAACTAAGTAGCCCAACTAGAGGATTTTTTAAAAATTTAATATATAATTCTATACCACTGCCCATCTCCAAATAACTTCCATATATTCAAGCACTAGTAAAGTCCTATTAATGGAGGCCACTTTTCTAGATGACCTTATATGAAAAACATAACTCACAAAAGAATGGTCATTGAAGCAGAGGGCAATAATGACTTTACGGCAAAACTGTAACGCAGTTACTGAGGTACAACTCCACCAAACTGAGGACAATCATTTCAGATTTGTGCTGTTTGACTAGAGCAAAATCTAGTTACATCTATTTTAACAGGTGACACAAGTATTTGGAGGCACTTTGAGCATTCCTAACTTCAAAATTAAAATGTATATGTGCTATCCACAATGTCATTTCAAACTGTATTTACCACTCAGTGGCAGGTATCTATCATTTCCAAAAACTTCAGGCATGCTTCCTATTCATCCTGCTTCCAGAAGTAGACTGTTAGCCTTCATCAAGTCAGCTTGTCACTGTGAACAAATGCCACTCATCAATGTCAAGACTGTGTAATAAGACAAGAAAGCAGAAAACTGCTTGAAACTTCTTTTTTATCCTGAATAAACAGCTCCAGAATATTTATAAGTTCAGTATTTCTATTCATCTCACGTACTGACTTAAAGTGACACATAAAAAAAAAAAGAATATGGATAATTATTTAAGCCAGAAACAGAAGCCCACTAAACATCAGGCTTTTGGTTAAGGTACCCAAATGTTCTTTATATATATGGTCTTCTTCATATATGAGACACAGACTTCAGACAGACAGTTCAGAAAGTGAGTTCCTCACTCAGTCTCTGGTGACATCTATTACATGGGTTGTCCCACTAAAATTATAATGTTCTGAGAGTTACAAGATTCCTAAATTCACACTGCTGCTGAAAGGTTGGAAGGGGCTGATTTGGGGCCAGAGTAAACAAGCATCTTCTTGGGCTTAGATACTGAACTAATCTACTATTGTTAATTTCTCATGTAGAAAGATTGACTGCTGTATAATTCACTATTTCTTGCTTAATATGGTTGATTACTGAGTCAGGAGCAACAAAAGTCTACTGCATTTATTTGATTCCCAAATCATTCAAAGTTAAATAAATATATAATCTTGAAGCCAGACTCGCCTATGCTGATGTCACATCCAAAAGTGAATATGGTTGGTTACACAAGTCTCAGTTACAAACTAGATTAAGGATTTTGCATCGTGTCCTTTTGTGCAGACACAATTCACACACAAATAGGAGCATCAACCATGAGGCATTGAACCCATGTAAATTAAAGATGCAAGTGAAGTCTTTGGATTTAGGACACTCTTTCCTGTCAAGTAGCAAAAAATAAAAATCAGTATTTTATCAAGATTCACAGTGACAAGGTTGAAAATGCCAGAGGACTTCCAGTCATTTTAAAATTTGCAAACAAGATATTTAAGTGACATACATATTTAACAGCTTGGAAGGAAAAGAAAACCAAAATCTAACAGTTAGATATTTCCAGCACTATAGTGACAACTATGTGGGAATACAAATCTTCTTAAGTTAAATAAAGTCTTATTCACAATTATGTTTTCACTACAAAAAGGCTTAATGAGACAGCTTAACTCAAGAAAATAATATCAAATAGCATTCAAGAAAACAGCCTGCTTAAACAGCATGCCTTTGCCTCGTACATAAAGCAGCAAAACAAGAACAGCCTCAGTAAACACAGAAAAAGGCCTCTTTCCTTAATTTATGCATCAAGTCCAGCTTTGCAGAGTCAATTTTAGAACAAAAATCCAAGGATGCAGGTGCTACAATGATAATTGCAAATGATTCTGTTCTGAAAAATACATTATTTATACACACACATCCTCTCCTCAGTGAAGTTAATGGTAAAATTCACTATAAAACTATTGAAACAACTGTTATTTCACTGGGGAAAAAAACTCAAATCCTCACTTGCAAAGAATAACCAAAGTATAGCCTTTGGAAATCGGTAATTACCATATTTTAGTCTAAAATTACTTATGATGAGAAAATTTCACTGTTCACTGCTAATATGTATGAAAGATTTCTGTTCCCTCACTTTTTTCTTTTATAAAAGATTCCATTTAAGGAAAGTTCTGTTTTCACCCAGGGCAATAATTGTCACTACTTACAACAGGTCTGGGATGCACTTATTTAGTCAGGTGCAGCAGTCAGTATGGAAAATTCCAACATCAGATCACACATAAAGCAGTCCTGGCTGTACTGAGGTGTTTGGGTTATTACAGGGAGTCAAATTGTTCTCATGTGAGGCTACTATTTCCTTGAAATCTTTGTTTAGTGTAGAATTCTCTCTGCTGGTACACAAGTTTATTTTTGAGTAGGAGACCAATTTGTCATCTCTCATCACCCACTTGGTGGATGATGGCAAGTGCAGCAACCTTAGTGATGATACTTTGCTCTTGCTTCCTGAGAAGAAAGTCAGTTTTTTGCTTGAAATACCATCTCAAACCAGTGGTGAACTTAGTGGCAACATCTGGGATACTCAGGGCACTTTTAAACGTGGTCATCCCAGTACTGACCTACGCTTCACCTTGAGACAGCTTTTGGAGAAAATAACAGGATTTCATAAGCTCTGCACAGCACATTTTATAGATTTCTGGCAGGGCTCTGATTCAGCGTATTGAACAACTTGAGGCAGCTGATCAGGTGTCCTTGAATGGACACATTACTGACAGAAGAGCTCCAAAAAGGGCAGGAGAGCTGTGCTTGTGTTGGCAGCAGGGTGGGCTGCTCCTACTTGTGTTACATTTACACGCATTTGGCCAAAGAGAAGATTCATTATCGCACACAATTAAGCTGCAAAGCAAGCCCTTGCCATAAATATTAAGGAGACTTCAACTCCAGAGCATGACCAGCTCAATAGACTCCAAATCAAGAGTATAAGAACATGACTGTGATTGCTGTATTAAATATATTTACTGTGTTCTCAATACTCAGGTGATGCCTTAAAGCCATATCTACATTGATAAATGAAAAAAGGCTTCTGTCAACAAAATTAAGATGCAGGATCTCTGATCATCCATACTACTTCATTCTTAGCTTACTCTCTAATTCAGTTTTGACAAGTCCAGTCCTCTCCTTGCAATATAAATCTGCTCCAAAGGGGGATGGCCCTAAACAATGTGGGAATGATCAGCACATGTCACTTAGCTTCTGACTGTAGGAAAGAAATGCAAAAAGCATTGTGATAATGAGTAACCGAGCAATAAAGAAATTGTGCAAAGCTTTTAAAACATCAGCTCAATTCTCAGTGGCATAAAGTCTTTTCCAATTACTTTAGGTGGTCTAGTAAAAAACTGTTATATTAATTTTTACATATATTCTTCCATACAGCTGTATAGCGCCTTTTTTTTTGTTCCATTTTACCAAATATTTAGCACCTGTTATATTTTATCTCACATAAGTTTTTCTAGTTTTGAATGTTTTTATTATGTCCTTAATGCACTTTAATGGCAGATTATTTGTTTTTAAAAAAATCTTATCCATGCATATTCTGCATTTAACTAGGAGTGCTCCAAGTTGAAACAGAATGAAGTTAATATGAAATGTTACGCAAAATGTATGCATTTAACAAAATTAAGACTGTTAATGCAATTACAATTAACATTGTAAAATTACTCAAGATAAAAGCTAATGAACATCAATGTACACAAACATGATGACAATTAGAACCTCTACTGTGTACCATCTTTCAAATCTCAAATTTTTGGACGCTTGACTAAAAACACCAAGCAATAAGCCAAATTCTGAGATGATTCAGGAAGCAATGAAGACCTCAAGCTTTGCCAAATGATTTTATAACCCAACAATCCTGTTAGGAAAACCTCGGTGTGCATTCAGATTTATAAATTATCAATGGAGAGGAGCAGTAATTTTTGTAGGTACTGCCTTGGCTGACATGCCACAAATTTAATTAAACAGCAGCAGCCCAAAAGCATCTGCTGGTATAGCCAAAGCTTTCTAATCAGGAAATGTTTATTTCCATTAAGAGTGAGACAGGAAATCCAGTCAGAGTCTGAGTGTCAGCTAATAAGCTGTATACTTTCTTTGTTTAAAGCACACTTGTGCAGAAGCATCACTAGGCCACAGTAATTCAAATTCTGGACTAATTTTACATATAACATCCATCCCGTCGCCAGCAGGTTGGCAAGCTGCAGAGAAGTATTCTTACACATGTACAATATTTCCTTTCATTTAAATACAAGTTTTCACTGTATATAACTCTATTAGCTTCTGTGAAGAACATTGACAAGCATTCACTCTGTACACAACTGTAGCAACAACTTCCTAAAAACATTTCACCTCAAGAAATGGGTTTGACCCTAAGATTCACATGCAACACTGTATGCACAGCTAAGATTGTTTACTGAACCTTTGCTGTTATGAATTTACGCTGTTCTACAGCACCATAAGCTCAACACACTGTCTCTTACAGAGCAACATTAAAATCTCCTCCAATTCCCTCTACTGCAGAGATTGAACTGAGATGCAGACTTGCCTAAAGCTTCCCAACAACGTTTCCTGAATGGAGCACTGTGATGAATAAATGCAGAATTTCCTCTTTCAGTTCAGCCAATGTATTTTTAGAAGAGTAAAATCACCTCAGCAGAGCACTATTTTCAGTTCTAACTTTAAGGAGCTTCCTAAAGTCTATTCTGTAGAGTGAATAGACAAGATGTGCTATTGACCTAAAAAGCAAGATTAGGTCTGTGCTGTGAACTGGATACCAATTTAATGGGGTTATTGCTTTAGAATTTGGCATAGCTTGTACCATTGCACTACTGACACACTTCCAGCCTCAGCACCTGCCAAGCCAACTTTCATTTAAACTGAGAGTTTGCTATTTTATGACTATACTTGCTGTGAAACCAAAACCAAAGAAGCAACCATTTGTTACCAAGTTTTATTTTGATTTTCAAGGATTTCTACTTTGAAAGACTAATGTTTCAATGGATTGAAAATAAGTAGTTTAAGAAACTGAAACAAGTTCAGTAGAAAGTATGAGCTCTGTAACTGGCAAGAGTGCAAGCACATATTTGGCATTTTGCAGAACCTTCAGGCTTAGTTTGATTAGTTGTTAAAATTATGACTTGCCCACAGGGAGAATCACAATAATTGGTATAGGTCATAGATAATCAAAAGTGTCTCTCCCAGTGGGATGAAACCTATTAAAATCAGATATTTAAATCTCTTTACACTTGCCTATTCACTTCACGTGCAAAATTATTTGTCCCAAATTTTAGTCTCCAAGGAAGACTGCAGACATTTTTCACTGTTCTTTATTTTGTGCTAATTAACATTTTCAATAGGTTTGAGAAAGACAAACCTCAGTATACCCCAAAGAAATTACTCTTTTTAGATGCCAGATTTTTGCTTTATCTTGTTAAAAGAATCAACTTTAAAGCTTTGAATGTTTAGATTACTTCAGATAACATCTCAAAGGCTAATATCTATAAACCAATATTAAATACAACCCATTATTTCTGTTGTGAAGACCTGAACTTAAAAGGAATGTAAATCAGATCAATTTTGATTACTGATTGCAAAGAATGGCTTTGCTATTGAGACAGTTTTTGCATTTTTCCATAATAATAACTGTTATGACAAAGGAATCAGAGCAAATCAAGCATTATTTTGTCCAGCAAAGTTTAAAAAAAATGAGAAAACCAGTAGATAAATAACCAGCCAAGTTGTATGATGCCAAGAAATTTATTCATGTAAAGTTAAAAAGCAACTATCAGTGCCTGATAAATATTTGTAAGAGCCAAACAGATGTTTAGATGACTGACAGCATCTGCCTGAACTTGTGCAAAGCATTGGACACCACCCCACACAACATCTTTGTCTCTAGACTGGAGAGACATGGGTTTGAGGCACGTACCACTTAGTGGGTAAGGAATTGTTGGGATGTTCACACCCAAATAGCTGCAGTCCCCGGCCCAGTGTCCACGTGGAGACAAGTGCCAGTGTTCCTCAGGGCTGTTACTGGCACTGTCACTGCTCAGCACATTTGTTGGTGACATGGAAGTGGGACTCAGTGCACCCCCAGCAAGTTTGCCAATGACAACCATGATTTTATGATTCTAAAGGAAAATGGTACTTAGTAGTACAAAGCTTTAGAAAATTGTTATTCAACATAAAGGAGATCTTTAAGATATGATTTCGAAGCCTACTGCTCAGATCACTGTATTTATACTAGTTTTGTTTAAAAACAAAAAGCAAAACTTCTCTTTTCACCAGCACAATTCAACAAGAGAACAGAAAGGAATTTTGAATCACAGCTGCGCCTGGGGCACACGTGTAGCCCCTGACAGTTGTCCTAAACCTCAAGTTTGAGCTTTAAAGCTTCAGCTTTCTGGCACCAGTTAATGACAGATAACTGTCTGTTTGCCAGCCTTGCCACTGGTAATGTCACTTCAATCAGCTGCTACAACAACTCCTTTGAATAATTATACAACATTTTTTGTAGCTCTTCCATGATTCACACAGCCATTCCATCTCCGAGAATGTTTTGCTTTGATTCTCTTTCCTCAAAGTGTAGAAGCAATTCCTTTCCTGTAGTCCAGTATATTTATCCAGTAAATGAAAGTGTGTAGATGGAGAGCAGTAAGAAGGCAGAAACCATGGTTACTTGCCAGTCAAGTCAATATACTAAAACAGATGTTACTCACCTTGACAACATCACAGCACATACAGTGCAGTAGAGCACTATTGTTCCTAATAGTTTCACTGTCATTCATTATTTGAAATATATTCCACATGTTATGAGAAAGGTGTTAGGTCTTTAAAAGATTTTATTCAGTCGAGGCTGAGTGTGAATTCAGTCCCTGTACAGAAAAGGATGCATGAGAAAGCATTGAGCAATCACCATTAAATTGTTGCTAGTGATACAATTTTTCTTACCAGGTTATAGTGGCATATTGCATAATTAATGATTTCTGTTCTTGCCCAGGGAGTGTTCCTTTAGGTATCAATGTAAAACTGTTTATGGACTGTGCAACAAATGGATTAATCTCAATCATGGGAAAGCAAAAGTCTCCAAATCAGGGCAGGGCAGCAAAATGAGCACTCCAAAGGCACTGGGCACTAACAGAGATTATGCAGAGTTTAATTTGCCTAACCCTTTAAATGAAGTCCTGGCTACTCACCGTGACATCTATTAAAGCACTGTGCTGCCATGACTATCTGCATCATATTTTAAGAGAATTGATGCTGATGTAGGCAGGGTCTGGAGCAGCAGTACAGGACTGCAATCACATTGGGAAAGTGTGGGTCTACAGGTCAATCCATCATTTGGATCACAGATTTTCTTTTTTAAATGCCCTGCCCTCTTTTTCTGTTAGTTTAGGGGACAGGGTTTGGTTCTTCACCTATCCTCTGTCAATTCCTTGTTCAGGGTTTCAACATGTCATCTGTTGTGGTAGTATGGAAAAGAAAGGAAAATTGCAACCTTCATTTATCAAACTTCTCTGTAAGAGCCTTTAAGTCTTGACACTGAAGAGACATCTAAGCCAAACTGCTCACATTTCTGCACCAAAGTTCAATTCAGATACACAATGCCATGAACTGAGAGAGCCAGAGGAACTTTCTGAATTAACCTGAGTTTGGTAAGAAATTATACAGTGAGATCAGAAATGAAGAAATAGAAGACTGCTGAAGACACACCCTCAGACACACTCTTGATTTCTATTCAAGTTTTAAGAGAGTCTAAATATTTTAGAGAAAGCTGTTTTCCAGTTTCTGGACTGTACCTTAGTTACAGAACCATTAGTTAATGATTGCTGTGTTGGAAGTCCTCCACATTAAGGTAGCAGTATAATTAGTTTAGCAGAGCAATATGTTTAGTGGTAGGAGAACATGTCCAATAATGCTCCTTACCAGGAATATCTAACATTATCTGTCATTGCCCTGTAAAGGTTACTGAGCAATGAAATGCTTAAACAGACACAAATTTTGTCACAGTCAAAAGTTAGAATAAAATTGAAAAGATTGCAGGAAGGCAGACTTCTGCACAACATTTTGCTACGATTTTTTCAAGTGTTCCCTAAAAGAAAACCACAGAAAACACAGTATCTGACATTCCTGGCAGCATCAAGTAACAACCACATTTTTTCTTTTTAGTTAGGGTCTAACAACTGCTCATTCAAGGAATCTCTCTCTTTTCTATAAAAAGACTTTCAAAATGTTTCTTACCCATTGAAAGACTGAAAACATTGTCGTGTACTTTAACAATCTACAAAAAGGTGAAAGTTTTGCATCACCAAATGCTGTAATGCCTTACAGCATTTAACTTGTCATTAGTGGAACTTGGTAGAAAATGTTCCTTGCTGTTACCAAACTTTGCTGCTAGTGAGCAGCTAAAAACCCCCAAACCTGAGCAGGCCATCCTACAAAATAAGTAGGAAAGTCTTTTCTGAAAGCTCTGATCCTGTTTCTTACAGCAAGCTGTGGTTTTCTATCTGGGGCATGAAGGGATTTTATTCTACTCCTTAGTGGAGGAATCCACTTTGTGAGCTGGATCCTGTCCCTCTGTGTTGTCAAACATGCCAGCACACATCATCTGCCACTCTCCAAGCCCTTACACCTGCTGCAAAGAGAAATATTAGAAAGAAATAAGCCTCCAGTTTCATGGTTCATAGCAGCATTGGACACTGCATCAATATTTTCTCCTAAGCAAAAATAAAGGTCAAAAAATCCCAAAATTATCAGTGTTGTGAAGAAAGATCAAAAATTCTTGCCAGTTCTGCTGATAAATCAATAAATCCCTGGCAGAGAGTGGACAGATAAAACAGCTTCCACTCACCACATTTATCACCCCAAATGTCCAGTTGTAAAGAGACATAACACTGACAGGGTGTCAGGTCTTCACACCACAAAATTAGTAATGCTTTCAGGAACTATGTTATAATCTAATGATGAAAATACTTCAAAATTGTGGCCCCTGAAAACAACTGAAACACCAATATTGCAAAATTGACGTGGCAGGAATGACAGAATTGGCTGTCAGAGTAATGCCTTATTGTGAAGGAAAGCCAAAAGCCAAATAGAATAAATTCAGTGTAATTGCATTGCAGAATTCCCCTGAATTTTTTATTATCTGCATAAAGAAAGAAAGGATTGTACGAGTAAAATACAACCAACCAATGTAATGAATGTGAAATATGGAGATCACAGAAAAAAAAGTATTAAGCACAAATGATTCTTTCAAAGAAACTAGCCACAAAATCCCAAGAGTTCCTGAGTTAGACACAAACATCACGCAAGACATCTCACAATGTTATTGACCTGATACTGTATTCTTGCTTGTTTTTCAAATTCAGCATCCCTGAAATTAAAAGAAATTTTAAAAATCTAAAGATTTTCCATTTAAAGAAGAAAAAGTGCATGACAGTGTCAAAACTCACCAAAAGAAAATTAGAAATAGCCAGAGACTAAAAATATTGTGAACTGAAACCCAGCTGAGAGAGTAAACAAACTACTTTAACAGCTGTGACTTTAAAAGCCTTTCTCCTACTTCATTATTTCCCCAAAAGCTAAAAGAGATAAACAACAGAGCTTTAAAGGAGCAGCAAACATGGAGGTTACATCCACAGCTTTGTAGATGAAACTTGGGGTATTTGAGACACACATAAGTGCTTTGGAAAGTGCATGAATAGAGAAGTGATAATATCCAGCACTGATACAAAATCATCCAGGGTAATAAACCCTAAAAAGAATTGCAAGAGGATTTCATACCATTGAGAGACTGGGTGATAAAATGCCAAATGAAATTTAATTGTTAAATACAAAAACGTTGTAAATGGGGATAAAAAGGTAACCACAGTACACCCACAGAGTATTCAGCTCATGCTACTCAAGAATATCTCATGGATCTTTCCCTGCAACATCAGCACATCATCCAGAAGGCAGTAAGATGACAACCAGACTGCCAGGAATTTTTAGCAAAAGAATGAAGAAAAGGACAAAAATAATATAATTATTACAAAACATATATAATTATTACAAAAATATATCATTATTAATTACATTAATTCTTGTTATTCCTGCATCCCGAACAGCACACGTATTTTTGAGTGTTCCATCTCAAGAACAACACAGTAAAAGGGAAAAGCAACAAGGATCATCAGAAATATAAAAAGGCTTCAGTACAAGGACAGTTCAAATCAAGTCAGACTCCTTAGCTGAGGAAAACTGCCAAGTGAAAAAAGGACGAATAGGAATCACTAGTCACTACTTCTCATAAAACAAGGACTAATAGACACCAAGTGAATTTGTCAGGCAGCAGGTTTAGAACAAGAGCAGTATCTTTTACACACACACATAAATAAATTATTGGATTGATTTCTGGATCCAGTGATGAAGATGGATTTAAAAACTGATTACACATATTCAAAGGTGATGAACACAAGAGGCTGAATGCAGCCTCCTCCAGTTTAGCAAGCCCCTAGACTGCACCCTGTCAAAGGCTGTGTGATATTTTGTGTTCTGGCCACTATTTTTTCAGAAAACCCTTTCTAAACATTGAAGTTGCCACGACACAATTTCAGGTATGGCCTCTCCGTAGACAAATCAGCACAACTGGAGGAGCAGCCAGCTTCAGAGCTGGGTGAAACAGCAGTGCCAAGGGCTCAGCACACAGCTGGAACATCTGTTACAGCTCTGTGAGCCTTGGTCATGGACTCAAACCAGCCCAAGTGCAGCTCCTTTCAAAAGGTCCCAGCCCTGTGTCCCTGTCCTAGCCAGGGAACAAGGAGATGTTCAGTTCCCAAGGATCCCTATCCCTGGTCTGGACTGCTGTGCACCCCCAGGATCAAGCACAGCCAGGTGTGGCCCAGCTGTGTGACACTGAAGGAGCTGTCCTGCAGGTGACTCTGCACAGGAATGGTGCACACAGTTCACTGACAGAATTCCCTCAGCAATGCCAAGCTGTATTTTCTAGGCACTGTATGTTATTTAATATTGATAACTTTTTAAGTGGATAAGTTTGTCTTTAAAAAAACAAGGCTGTTTGTGGTCTTAAGTCAAAAGATAATTTTCATAGAATAATGAGCAGTCATAAAAATGCTCTCTCCACATAGTCACACTACTCGAAACTTTGGCTTGTAAGTATTTTCTCTTCCATAAATAATAACAAAAAGCCCCCACATAGGCTCATTTATTCATTAGCTACACATTATATTCTACTGTTCAACATTTATTATTGAATTATATTTCACTAATAAGACAGAATTCCAATTCTGCTGAAATTTGCTTCCTTTAACTTCATAAAAAGACTTCTTTTTCTCCCTTTGGGACATTTCAAAGCTTTTAACTCTAATTCGCCTCCAAAATAAATTTTAAGTATCAGATACATGCTGAAGGAAACCAAAGGTACTTTACAACACAAAGATCACATCTGGAAACTCTGCACAGAAAAGAAGCACTTGCCTTTTCATTATTTTAAAGAATGAGTTCAAGTACATTTTCTGAGTCACAGACATACTCAGTAAAATTAAATGACTGTATATAAAGCAGTATAGTTTTGTGCCTAGGAAGCAGAGATTACTCTTTTATGCAGTACCTGCTAAAAGCTGCTACCCTGAATAAGATTGATGTTTTCAACCTTTCACGAGACCTAGATGATAAATTTGGTCAAGAACAAGATTAGACATTTGTTCTAGAAAGTCTTTCCAAATCCTGATATTAATATGTTATTGATAAACATATATGGCAGTTTTCAATGCTTTTAAATAAAAACCAATAAATTCTAGCCTAAGCATACCAGATAGTCAATAAAACTTGCAATTAAAATAGGATGATTGTACACAGTTCTAATAAATTAGAATACTGTTACCTGCTTTGGCAAATTTACAAAGCAGCTTATTTTAATTTCTAGGGATTTCTCCCCAATATTCTTATTTTGCAATTCAGCGAGCACTACTGCCATCTCCTGATGCTCAGCTGTATATAACAAAATACATTTTCATATTTTGTAGGACCATGAAAGCTCTGTAGAACATAATGTTCAATGACTCAGCCATTTGCCCTTAGCTTTTTGACATCTGTTTTTGTAATATGTTGACTTTATTTCTGTAATTCTAGGAGGTTTTCTTTCTTTATGATGTGATTCCTTTCCATCCCCTATTTTCCACATCAATAACACTAAGAGCAACTGAGTGACATAACAGGAGTTATGTTCACAAGTTTTATGTTCACAAGAAGTCATTTTACCACAAAGACTCCTCTGGTGGGGTTGATTTGATAGATAACAGCTCTGGTCCTGAAAACTCCACTAAGGTTTCTCATCTCAACATGAACAACATTCAGCAGCTTCCAAAGCATTACAAATATTCCATTTTGCACTGTTACAAGCATAAAACTTCCAAATTAAAAAAAAAAGAAAAAAAAAAAAAAAAGGGATTACCCAGAAGCAGAAAGATGCTCTTTAGAGATGAGATCTCAAACGTCACCAAGCTTCTAATCCTGATCAGAGATTTGCAGTCCCGATTCTCTTCATCTATTTTCCAGTTTCTCCTCCAGCATGCCAAGCAAATTATGTACACAGGAAAGCAGGGAGAATGCAGAGGAATCTTCCTCTCTCTCAGGAAAGAGACTCTCCAGTGGTTGGGAACATGGCAAATGTGCATAACCAGGACTCAGGTCACTGCTTCAATAAAAACAGAGTTTCACTAAGCAGGGACACTCCTGTAGGAGACATTTATTATGTTCTCCATCTTTACCCATCTGACCTGTCAGCTGGTTGGATAATGCAGGAGAATCTCACATTTTAACCAGGAGACCACCAAGGCCCAAAAAACCTTTCCTGACAAAAGTAAACAAGGCCCTTTCAACATAACATTTACTTTAACAAACTGATATATTCCAAGAAGTATCTAATTACAAAATTTCCAACCAGTTCTCAACATGGAGACATAGGTCTGAACAAGGGAAAAATAAAAACAGAAGCTATAAAAGCTTAAAAATGTTCTGGATAAAATCACACCAGTAAACAACTCTCCCTGTCTGGCAACCAGTAGAGCAAAGGATGAGCTGTCCCAGGGACCTGAAACCACTTTGGAAAAGTGGGGACGAAAGAGAAGTGCCTAATGAAGGAAAAGACCATCAGCAGTAAGCACTGCCCTCAGCTGAGGCAACTGCATTTACCTTTCTTCTTTAGCCACTATTAACCAACTGCTGGGTTGGTACAACAAGAAGGGTTTTAAACAGATTCTCTCTGTGGAGTGAGATTTCACTCATGGAGTGGGAACTTCATTTACCCACACAGACCATATTACATAATCATATCCATGCAGTATACAATAATATATATTTAATAGTCTGGAACCAAGAAGCTGCCCAGTGCCACTTCTCAATCTAAACAGACCTTTCTCAAACACTTCTACCTTCAGCATAGCTATTCATGAAGAAATTATGCCTTTAATTAATTGAATTACAAACAATATCAATCACAACATATTTTTAAATTGGGGGCAAAAAAATTAATAAAAAAGCACATTTAGAGACAAGATGTATCAGGATCTACAAGTTGGACAGGTGCAACACTGAAGCTGCAATTTCACTCAGTATCTCCAGCCTGATTTTTTGGCACAAACCCATATTTTTCTACTTTACTGCTGGCTGATATCCATGTTGAGGTTTTTTCTATTAGCACAGACTATTTCCCCTAGCATTTCAGAAGGCCAGATTCAATTTCCTCTCTGGGAATTTAAGCAGAAAAAAGGATTGGCTCTGCAGCCTTCTTAAATTTTGAAACTAGTTTCAGCTAGCTGTTTCATCATTATCTTTTTTTTGTTCTCCTTTCTTTGAATTTCACAACTACGCTTTTCTTATCCTCCTCCGTGACTAAACTGTTTCATTTCCTCACATTGTCTTTTAATTGGCAAACACATTCACCATCTCAAAGGATCCTCATCTCAGGCATGTCACACAGAATAATAAGTGTCCTCAGGAACCACCTCGGTTTTGTGTTTTAGAAAAAGAACAAACAAAGGTACTGTAGAAAAAACAAAGGTACTGTATTAGCCAAAGTTCCTACACATCACTGAAAGTCCAATTCTATTCTTTTCCTGAGGTCAGTATTTCCTTACAGTTAACCAAGCAGGAAAACAGACACCAGCACGGGATTTTTTGGGCTGTTGCAATGCTCCCTAGCACCTAATCTTGAATCCTGTTGGTGTAGACAAAGCAGCCTGTTCCCTTGCACCCAGGCTGGAAAAGGTAAGGTTTCATGAGTTAGAACAATAATTTGTTCTTACAGAAGAAACATGGATCCATACAAATCATCAAACATAAGCTGAACTGATCATTTCCTGGCCCAAGCATGCAAAAATGGCACTGCCCCCGTGGCAGGTGAAGCATAAGCATGCCTTGCCACCTTACAGCACATTAAAATTCTGTTCCAGAAGCAGCTACAATGACTGTTGTGTGTGAGGTTTCTAGAGCTGGCACAAATGCTAGAGAGATTTTGTAGGGCATTCACATGTAGAAAATTCACACTGAGAAGGGTATAATTTCATTACCACCCCCTAAAGGCAATGTATTATTAGACTATAAATGTGTTTCTGGAAATAAAAACTGGCTTTCATGATGATTACAGGATACAGATTAAATAGCCATGGAATCAATATTTTGCACTGCTCTGGTGTCAAAAGGTGTTAATTTAGGAAAAGCCCTTCTTGCAATCTTTAAAGGCATCACAGAGTTGATGCACCAGCAGCTTCTAAAAAAATAATTTTTGCCCAATGATGACCACCTAATTACTTTTACAAATGTATCAGCCCATATAATAATTTTTATCACTTTAGAGGCGTAGGTTTCATACCAGTGTGTGTACATAGGAGTCTCTCATCAATGGATTGATAGTCAACACTGATACCCTCGATTAAAATACCATTTACCTGTAAACAGCCAAGTCACCCTTTCCAGCTTTCCATCTAGATCTCATGACAGCAAAAGAGCAACCCTTACTGGAAGTTTTGATGAGAACACAGTAAAGCAACACCCAGTGCCTGCCTGACACTCTTCACACAAAGAACAGATGAAGAGCAGCACCTTTTTCACCATGTGCAATGTGCTGCCTGCAGAGCAGGCACAGCCTCATCTGCTGTCTCTGGGACTTACTCAGGGCTTCTGTTTTAAAAGAATGAAGAACTTGCAGAGAGTTAAGCCATTCCCTTTGCATTCACTGGGTCTCTGTGTGCTGTCTGTAGTGAGGTGCACAGTGAACTGAAGAGCAAAACTGCCCTGCACAAACACATATTTCAGTGAAACAGCACATTTAGGCAAGAAGCAAACAGCTTCCCAGTTCCATTGGGTCTTTTTCTTTGATGAAATGAGGAACAGGTTGAATTTCAAATTCAATAATATTGAACCTGATTTTATGCTAATCCCCTTAAAAGCACAAATTATAAAAAAAAAAAGCCAAATTTCTGAATGGTAACTTCATAGTACATATCCTGTCTTTCCTTCTCTATAAGAAGTGCTCTCGTGTTATTTACACCAGGCTGAATTCAATTATTTACTATCATTCACAAGGGTACTTCTTCTCTTTCCAGCCACTGGGTTTATTTTTGTGGCAAATTAGTCAAGCCATAATTTCTCATAATTGCAACTGGGCTCTTCCCCTCACTGTTACAAACTAAACAGGCTTTGTCTTTCTAAAGAAGGATAAAATACTTACAGCACTGCATGGTTGTAAGCTACCAAGCATCTACACAATTCTCAAAGGCTTAGATATTTGGTGGATTGTAGAAATGTTGTAGCATCAAATTCATGAGTTGAAAATTGAGTAAAACTTCCACAAATAAATTTTCTCTCTCTTTAGAGATGTTGCTACTATCAGAAACAAAGATTAGTGATAATGACAGTCTTATTCATCTTTTGGTGGTATTTTCCCTTAATAGTTTCAATCTCTCTCTAAATGACATTTACATGACAGAAATTGAATTGAATTTTGGTGTTTGACAAGCAAGCATAAAGACATTGAGACGATAAATACTAAGTTGTTCACTCAATATTGGATTTCCTGTGCATGTGAACAGGACAGATTACCTCAAGTTCACCAGAACACTGGCCATGCCCAGATCTGACTTCTACAGGGCAAGCTGGTCAAATATGCACTTCACACTTTAGAATAAAATTGGACAAAACAATTGGTGCATTTGGTCTTATCAAAACCAAAGAAGCAAACCTTCAAAGGAATCCAATCCCTTGATGCAAAGCTCAGTACAATTCCAGGGTCTTAAAACCCTCTTTTCTTAGTAGCCTTCAATCAACCTTCAACCACATCAGCCTTGCCTCCCCCTCACCATAACCAGATATGAAAACTAAAAGTTATTTTCTACACAACATCTGTAAGTAGTTCCCAAATGACTGAACACATTTCTCTTCCTCGTCTGCAAAGGTGTGATCTTGCTGCAGCAAACCTCAAACCCCACAAATATTGACAATCCTGCCTGGACTGAGGGTGTGTTGCTCTTCCAGTGCTTTAGCTAAATTAATTTGCCATTACTAAGGCCCACCTCAGCCAGCTGGGAGTTTTTTCCTCCTTTGACAAAACCAGTGTCAAACAAACAGACAGAAGCACCCCAATTTTGTACCTTTTTTTTTTCCTAGCTTATGAATCTTACATGTTATCTTCATCTGTCTGAGAATTTATGAGTACTGTTGCATAGTTTGTAAATTACTCCATCCAGTTTAAGAAGACACTACTTTATGGTCTAGTTTGAGTTTGGGGTTTTTTTGGGGGGGGATGGAGTGAGGGATTTTGTTTGTTTTTCAGGGTGAGTGGTATGGTAGTTTTTGGTTTTGTTTTTTTTAAGGTTATCCTGTCCTGCTTCATTTTTGTAGATTCATAGCTGCAAACCAACAGTGCCATCCACTGTCTCTCAGAATAATATTGCTCAAGAGATTTTTCCCACCATTAAATAAAACAAGATGCTCTATTTTAGAGTCTGAGTGCCTACAAGCACTGGGTACAGGGCACATGAAAGAGCTTGAGGCTTCTAAACAAAAAAAGCCATATTATAATAGGAATTTGCATGGAAGATAATAAAAACTCCTGACTTAATTCTACAGAAAACTTCATGAGCAATTCAGGTTTTTTTCTCTTGTGACTGTAGCATTTTATTCAAATACACTAAATATGATTGATTTTTAAAAGGGCTGTAGTCTGACTTCACATCTGAACCACAAATGGGGCAATTGTGTAATTGCACTGGCTTGTCAGCATCAGCAGTTCTGGAACTGATGTTTCCTTCAGAGGGGTAAGCTGCCTGGTGGGATCAGGGAAGCTGCACAACCCCTGCAGGAGCTCCAGCAGGACGAAGCTGTGCTTTTTTTCAGTCATCTCTCCATTTATCTAAATGACACTCCTCTGTTGGATACACAGGTCTTCTACAAGTTTTATTGATCAAAGAGGGAAACAACAAAAATTCTCCATTAGAATACAACATATTCATAATGGAAGAAGAAAAGATCAGGTAGGTCAACAAGAGACAGGATGCAACCAGATGTACCATCAAATTTTCAAATCGTTTGAGGGATTCCAGCACATGTGGGATTCTGGGGAGGCTTAAGGAGGTATGGATGTATTACACTTTGGCTAAGTGTTCTTGCCCAACACACCATCCCTCTGGAGTTCCAAGGCAAACTAGGAGTAAATGTAAATTAGTATCAGTACCATAAAAGTACATAGACAAAGCAGCATCACAATCATCACATTTTAGACAATTAGCAATGGATGTGGTAATTGAGCTTCTGTAAAACATCAGGTTTATGAGGTTTTAGGTGTTTGTACTAGCATAGAACTTCTCAAATACATTTCAGTGAGGTCAAGAAGTGTGTGTCAAAAGTGGCTAAAGTAACGCCTGTTGTATTTTCCATGGATATTCATTGTAAATAGGATTTTTGTGCAATACTCAAAACATTTTCTTGATACATCTTGGCACATCACCATCAATACTGGCTGATAATAAAATCAGTTTTGGACACAATACTTGATTTTTTATTTATTTGTTTAAACAAGGTTTCAATTCCCTGGTGCAATTATGAAACTTGAAATGTAATTCTCTTTAGAACTGCAAAGGAATTAGACCACAGAAACCCTGTTAAGGGTAAAGCATTATAAAAAGAAACAGCTTCAAAGACCTCTTTTATATTGCTGTTGCCTCATATCATGTTATATTCTAAGCCTGAGCTGTGTTAATGTCTGTGAAAGGACAATAAGAAAAAATCAGAAAGGAAAGAAATCTGTGTAGCTTAGCATTTCAAATAGTCACAGAAAAACATTTGCTACTGTCCTAGTGCAATTTAACATTCTACGTTGGGATGTGCCTTTGAAATGCAACAGTGACTTCCAGGGTGTTGACAGAATCATCAGTAATTCTCATTTATCCAAACTCTGTAAGGAGACAGAGAGAACCTGGTCTTTATTCTGATGTCACACAGTGTGTGATGGAAATTTTCCTTTACACTATTATTATAAAAACTGTGTTTTATTTTCAACATTTCACATTAACAAAAACACTAAGCCTAAAACTCATACTGAAAAGTCACAGGGGAAAAAAAAAAAACACAGTTAGGATGGAGCCAGTAGACACATCTTTCCTGACTGAGCATTTCCAACTTAGGGAATGAAGGATAGCTCTGAATGGCTGAATTTGTTTGCAGCCATCCTAAATTGCTCCTAAGCAGGAGCGATTAATATCAGTCTTTTTCTGTCCTTCTGTATCTTGTTTATTACTCTCCAAATCAACAGAAAGGGGAGATAAACATCTAGAACATCCTGATTCCACTTAATCAGTATAGCTTCAAAAACTTTTAATGTATTTAAACAAGAAATCATAATGCAGATGGAGGCAAGCACGTTTATCTCTATCACCTTAAAACTGAAATTTGTGTCTATGATTGTCTTCAATAACCACTGATGCCTTTCAAACTTATGTTTGAGAAATGTTTTAAGGCTTCAGTCTTGTCTGCCTATTTTTTTAAAATCCATACTATAAATTTAAATGCATGATCTTTACTAAATAATCTCAAAATGTCATGCTTTTAAATTTACAATGAGGAAATAAAATCTATTTGAGACTCTCCTATAACATCTGATCCTTTTAAGTAGATAATCTCTGATTTCAATAACAGTTTCCAAGAAAGAGTCTTGAAAAAACAAGAGAACATACACAGGCATTTAGATAGTCTGAATACAAATGAGTCATTTCATAAAACTATGTACAGTAACTGTCCAATTTTAAGCTTATTAAATGCATTCCATGAAGTCAAGAAAATAATAAGTGGAGTGTGCCAAAAGCCTGTATCAATAACTAACAAGAGAACTGCAATATCCATCTCAGTTGTGGAGGAAAACGCCCAGAAAAAGTTGGATATAACCTACTGGGACTGCAGTGCTGGGGCTGAAGGGAGGTAGCATGTGGAATACCCAAAAAACACAGAACAACTCCCCAGAGCAGCCTGAAGGAATTCTGCTGGAGCCCATGATGGCATCCATGATCTCCTTTCAAAGGGCTGCTCTTTCCACAGTGAAATTGCTCAGAGGAATTAACACATTTGGAGAAATATGGTTTGGAAGTGGACATGTTACAGTCAGCACCCCAACTTTCAGGTGCATCCTGTTCCCAGTACTAGACAAAATGCTTTGTTATGCCATGCTTCAGATAATAAATTGTCAACTCCATTATGCTTCTGTTTCTGTAGGGCTTGCACGATGCAGCTGAAGGTGAACTGCAGCTCCTGCACTGCTCTGGCTTTGAGTTTCTGTAAAACTACTGTGACCACCCCTCCACAGACAAACATTTCTTCAAAACAGCTCCCTGTTAATACTGCAGTGCAAAGAAAATCACAAATTGCAAAGCTTTATATTTGGGTTCAAAATTAAAATTAAAAACAGGAGAAACTACCTCAATGACCACCCCACCATTCCCTTGTCATCATCAGCTACTGCAAACATAAGATGAACACAAAGTTCTTCTTGCTCTCAATCTCTCTCAGAGCTTCCCACCTCACCTGAAAGAACAGCTGAACACATTTACTCTGCTTCAGTGCAAAGCCAGCCAGGTCAGACAGAACCATGAACAATAAAGAGAATAAAGGAAAAATATTCTTGTATGAGGCTCCTAAACTGTCACCTACAACATGAGCAATACTTGACATGCCAAAAGTTAGAATTTCAATTACATTTCTCATATGAAGAATTGTAACAAAATATTAGCTCAAGCAATCAAAATCAAAGTCAATATTCAGCTATAGAGACAGTAACAACATTACAGTCTGTTCATGTAATTTAAAGTTGTCTATGCAGCTACCAGCACATCCTGTTCTATTATTCTTTGGAGTTTTCATCCATTTTCAGCCAGTCTTTGCTTTTGCATAATAAAACCTACTATTATTAAATTCCTGCTCACCTAGAGGAAACTATAAGAGGTTAAGAAAATATAAATAAAAGCAAGAAAGCAAAACCAAAATAATAAATGAGAGAAATCATTTAACTTTCTGCACCTCAGTTTTCATGAGAACATTTAGAAGACTGAAGGCTCACAAACCAACAGCTCTAATAACTCCAGACTACTAAAATATGCTGCCTGCAACTCTATGCTGAATTTGCAGCTAATACAGTAATATAGGAATGTTACCAGAAAAAAAAAAGTGTTTATTTGTGTATAACACTCTCTCATTTCACTATTATACATAACATAGATTATATACAGCTAACTACCCACTGGACACTTGGATCCCTGCCCCTGTTGTTGACAGGGAACTTGCTGGACTGTCCTGTCTGGTGCCTCTTTGTTCATTCAATTATAATTGAATGTTCATTCAATTATAAAACACACATGGCAATTGGAATACCTAAAAAATACTATATGGCCAAACACCCAGACAAAGATATTGACTAGACTATCATAGGGAAAAGTATATTAAAAGTTAAAGATTAAACTTAAGATCACCTTGTCTTTATTTTGGTTTAGAATACTCATAGTTGAATATTCTTTACTGCCCACTAAACACGCCCCCTCTTTCCACACATTTCACAAGCTCTTACTTAGCAACCTGTTAAAACCATTGCATCTAAAATGGGTTTCCATCTCACCACCAGCTCTGTTACCCAGTAATGACATATTGCCAGTTACTTCTTCAATTTAAGGTTTAAGTCCAATGATTTTACTGTGTTTAACTGGTTTAATTTGAGAAACCATTGTCCTTGACTGGAGAATCTTGATTCCTCCTGGGAGTCTGATCTACAGTATGGAACTGTATAGATGTATTCTATAATTTTTGTTTATAGCAAAA
>VXAX01001004.1:1880950-1951910 GCA_013399835.1 Leptocoma aspasia | reverse complement strand
AAAAAAAAACAACCAAAAACCTCAGATCTTCAAGAGATTCACATTTGCAGACAGCAAATAAATGACTCACATCACATGCATGTTACATGTTGGAGAAATTAATGCTGCAGAAATGCAGGGGTGTTACAGCTGGTGATAGACCTGTTTGTCATGGTTATAAAGAACCTCCACACAAACCCTAAAATGTTGTAAACAACCTACTCACAAGCCCTAAAATAGTTACAGTAGTTTAAATAGGAACTATAATATTTCAGGGCTATTTTATTTTTATTGACTAACATTTTAATTACAGCCTCCATAAAACATTACACTGCAATTAGCAGAAACCTTCCCAATTTTTTCTCTGTAGAAATTCAGCTTCTGCTCTCAGTTTATTGGGGAGGCAGAAAGGATGGGTACCAAGGAGTTAACCACCTTCCAGCAGTTGCTAGGTAACATCCTCTGCTATCCCTGCATGTCCCAGGGTGTTCAACAAAGTCTACCAAAAATCACTAGTGCTTTGTCTTAAATTTCATTACTTGAGCACACATCCCTCTCTTCTCCTTTCCAACCTTCCCCCAGCATCAGAACTGAAGATGGACAAGTATCATCCTGGAGTGACAGTAATTTTCTTGATTTAATCTCTGTTAAAGCCCTGCTGGTTCTCCACTTTCCTGGCACCTGGAGCTGCAGCTCTGCCTGGCTGCAGTGGCAACTGTGCTGAGCTCCTGGGAGCAGGAGCTGCACAAGGAGGCTCCAAAATGCACAACACAAAATAACTTCTTGCCCTTCTGCCCTCCACTAAGTCTTAATTCCCACCTATTTTCCTTAGCATGCTCATACCCTAGAGAAAATTAAGTTTGATAAAAAGATATTTTGGTTGGTCAATAGCTCTGTGGAAAAGCCAACAGCAAGAAGTAGAAAGGACACATCCCTGGGGACATCCCATTAACTTCTAAAGGATTCAGCTCTGTTTTGGTTTGCTTTTTTTAACTTGTAGAAGAAATAGAATTAGATAAAGCCTGGTCATGGAGATTACTGACAAAAGATGTTTCTCTTTGAATGAATTTATTTAGTTCTTTATTACTAGATGTTCTAAATATTTTTGTTTCAATGACATACTGACAATTTAAGTCCAATTCTTTAAGAAAACAGCCATTCATTGAAAAATACTAGATTAAGTAGAAGATACTATAATTAGATGAGGAAAACCTAAAATAACAGTAAACCAGTTTAAAAAATAGTAAAAATAATCATAGAGTCTGATAAAGAAATAACACTACCATTTCATGTGGTCTTTCATGACTTCCCACACCCTTTAACAAGTCTTTCTCCTTTAATCCCTTTATCTTTATTGCTAGCAGATGCTGACGGAAGGGGATAGTTCCCCACATTCTAATTAAACCATTTTTAAATTCCTGCTCTGAAGGCATAAAAGCTTGAGGAACCAAATGATTACTGACTGGTACAGAGGTTCAATCGATACAGCCCAATTCATCCATCGTGTTGTTTTATAATCCAGATGGAATGCTCATCACATATTACAGGGCAAATAAAACAGCCAGGATGTTACTGTCAGTCTGCAAGAACACCACCACTAATTACTGTGCTCTCATCAGAGGAAGGGCTTGGTGTTTTGGGGTTTTTTTGTGTGCTCGTGTTTTCAAAATACTCCACACAAGTATGAACTAAAGGTGTCTCCAATAAAGAATATCTTGGTAATACCTTTTGCTTTACTCAGAACTTCTGAAATGAAATCCACTGGGGTTTGTTATTAAGGGTTTTTTGTCTCTGTGCAGAATGTGGATCTGTGGATGGCTTAGGGCCATCCAAACTGAGCCTGAGAGCTGGGCTCAAGGGGGCTTCTCCCCCCAGGGACACTTGGTGCCACTGAGGAGCTCAGGCTGTATCTCAGAGCATGTGGTGCAAGAGCTGTAAGTCTGAATTTCCAGTTCCCTCCATCCATTCTCTCCCCACTGCCATTTTCTTCCTCATCCTGTAACAGCCTTGCTCTCACCTCTCCACCCCAGAACCTCCTGTCCCTCCAGCACACTTAGCAGCTGAGAGGGGAATTTTACACCTTGGATGGTTGAAAACAGGGTATATAAACTTTTATTAAGCTTCATCTCCTTGAAGTCACAACCAGCTCTACCTGCCTTAAAGGCAACTGAGATGCACCTAAAATTCCACACTGTAACAGATAAGTTACAGGTGGGGACACAGAGAGTACTTCAGGGAATGGGATGTTAAATTTCAGAGGACTACAGAGTTCCATGAGATTCTCAAAGGGAGAGTAAAAAAATAAAATACAGAAGCTGGAGTGAACCTTCCATGCTGTTGCTCACACCCTTTCACAGTGACAGCTGGTTCAGCTCCAGGAGGGAAAGAAATTCCTGTTTCCTTTCTCTCTTCTGATCTTTCATTCAGGCAGGACTGTCCATACAGTCAGTAAAATTACAGCCTGCTTTGGGAGGCAGGGAGGAGGAAGGTGCTTGCTAGATTAGCCCAGGGTCTCAGGGTAGCACCAGCTCCCAATCCCCTACCAGGCATCAAAGCTCTGGGTGTCGGCAGCTTTGCTCTCCTTCATCTCCCCAGGGATCAGCCAGGGCTCAAAGTCAGTCCCAGTCATTCCCAAGAGGAAGAAGTCACACCTGGCTTTTGTTTGTTTGTTCTGTGGTTTTGGTTTGGGGATTTTTTGAAGCAGGATCCCGTTCTCAGCCAAGAAGAGCTGTCTGCTGCACAAAGGGCATGGTGGGAAGGGAGGAAGGGAACAGCGACTTCTCCCTCCCCAAACTGACCAGGGTTTACAGTAAAGGGAGGGCAGCTGGGCTGGAAGGCAGCAAGGACCCTAATTAACAATAGATCCAAAATAGCAGGTTTTATACATTACTCCAAGACAAAAGAAAAACCTTTAATGTGTATAGGGAAAGCCCCATTTTTAATCTGCTGCTCTTCAATTATCTCAGCAGGACTCATTCTGACCCTCAAGGCAGAAATACTGATGCTAGTCCTAACACCAAAACATAAATGCAGATGAAAACCAACTCAATACAAGTTTGAAGTGATAGACCCACAAGAAGGGTCACAGTTTTAACTTATGAAGTGATTATTTTGCCAGTCTTTTTTTGAGAACTGTGCTGTATTGTTTCAGGCACTGTCAAACAGATAATTATAATCATCAGCCTAAAATGTTTGCAGCTCAGGGAACCAAACAGGAAGATGGATAGCAGGACACAGTGCATCATTAGAGTAGTTTAGCCATTTTTTCCCCCCTCTATATTATATTAGAACAAAATATCCTAGTCAGGCTACAAATCTCATTTTAGTGAGTTCTGCAAAAGTAAATAAAACTAGCAAAGGCACATATTTTGTTAACTCTACCACTACATAAGAATTATTTTCCCCAAGGAAAATAAAAATAATCATATTCAGTTTAGTATTTAGTGATAGTTGCCTGAATTTAAAATATGTCTAGGTGTATGCTATACATAAATGTATATGTATGGACATATTTTGCAGGTGTGTATGTGTTAAATACCAATATTTATTTGCCAGGCTGATCATTATTAGTCAACTAATTTCCTGCAGATGCCAAATATAAAAGTCACTTTCTTCTGGGTAAGAGAGACTGGTTAAATGATCTCTCTCCAAGTTTGAATTGCAATATTTACTATAATGTCCCATTCCCTTTTAAAGGTTGCACCTATTCAGAAGAAGTTGCAATGAATAGCAGGAAAAATGCTTCAGCAATCAATTTAAGAGGCAGATCAACTATCATATTCTTATGCTCATGTTTCTATGGGTGATAATTTATTCTGGTAGTAGTTTCAGGGCTTTCAGATGCTCAGAAATAGGTACTGTTTCTCAGAACATGTTGATCACTCCACTTTGAAAAATTCATAGTCTATAGGAAATGAAGGAACCTCAAGTTCAGAGTTTCAGAAGCTGATGCTTTTCTATTTAAAAATAAAAGACACTTAGTTTGAGGCTTTAGGTTGTTTGAATTTTTAGACTTTTCTTTTTCCTCATAAGCAATCCTTATGACCTTAAATATCAGTGTGCACAAAATTTTTGTATTAAAGATACACAGTTTTAAAAGACATCTAAGAAAAGGAAAGCACAGCCAGACTTTTATTTATGTTTATGCTGGTGAACAAAAACAAGAGTATGATAAGGCAGCAAAGCACATACAAGAGAAAAACCACCACAGGCACCCAACTTAATGGACTGGCTAGGAGAAAGGATGCTGTAGAAAGGAAGTGGGCATTTAAATCACATACATGTCATGAACCAGTTGTACAAGGGAAGAAAAATGGGAATATGGGAGTTACAAGGTCAGCTGACAGCCTGGAGTACAAATTAAATTACAGAGCCACAACACAGGCACTAGGATGCAACTTCTTGGCTCTGTGAGCTCTCCCTGTGCAGCACAGATTCCAAAGTGCTGCATGGAACAGGTAAGGGATGTTACTACAGGTGCTAATCAAGCTTCAGAAACACTGAAATCCACAGGAGAATAGTTTTGGGTTACTTGCATCATTTCATGAAGTATCAGTTGGGAAGGCACTAGAGCTCCTAGAGCAGATTCCTGATTACCTGCTGCTACGTGTTTAGATTCCCCAAACCACTCTAAATAACAAGGTGTACAGGATTGCCCCACTTAAATCACTGAGACTCCTCAGTTCATATCACACACACCCTTATTGGCTTCCCTGGATCAGGACTTACTGCAGGAAATAAGTATTGAGGGGTTGCCACAAATAATAGCAGAAGGTTGGCCAGAAACTAAGAATTCTATTTCACACAAAAAATGTTGACCTTTTGACATGTTTTCATTCTGAATTTGGAAATGAGAAATATTTTTAGCCTAATTCTGGAGGGAATGGGGAAGGAATTAGAGACTGCCCTGAGGAAGTATCCTCTTTTCCAGACTCCCAGCTTGGACTACATTTAGGAAGTCAGTCCCCACCCTGCTGAGAACAAAGACTTGAACCCTGGTGTCCCTTTTAACATAGATCTCTTTAAATTAAGTTATTTATCATGGAACCTGAGTTTTAATTGAACATTTCACTAGGAGGGGAAAGAAATGAAAGAGGATTGCAATTGACATTTCAAAAACATCTTGATGTTTTTAAAAAAGCCATTACTTTGTCGACAAGCTGCAATCAGCTGATACTTTGTTCCTTCATGCAACTGCAGTGCAGGCAGTAAGTCATATAGATGGAGATTTAAATCCAGGCTGTCAAAATTCCCGATAGTACCCCTCTGTAAATCACCCTTCAGTGAATTCTTGCTGTGGGAATTACAGTCAGTAGGTGCTCCACATTTGCAGAAAAAGTCACACTGCTTTAACTGCTGTGGTTTAAGGTAAGCCATCACAACTGAGAGCACCAGAAGCTTGAGATTAACAAGGAGACAAAAATAGAAAACTGGTAGAACCACTGCAAGGCTTTTATCAAGAGCAAGGCAAAGCAATTTCCTAATACCTAAATATCTAAAGTTTAGAGTAATTTTAGTGTTTAGTTTTGCCTTTTAAAGGTACCAATGACCCCTGGGAACATAATTGTTTTTAATTCCATAAACAACTTGTATCATGCTCTAAGTACAAAAACATTTCATATTTCCTCTTAGTCTGCAAGTCATTTTCCAGTAATCTTTCACTAAATGTAGTTATGTTGAAAACAAAAATACAAGCATGCATCTATACAAATACATTTTTATTTATCTCAATATGCTATTTAAAACAAATTTAGTTTTTATCTACCACAGTTTCTGCATCTGCTGTCTCTAACTGTAAAATGTTAGTACCATTACCACTTCAAGCAAACAGAGATAATTTAAATCCATGAGTCCATAGGAATCTAGGCAGTTCCTATTAGCCAACACAGTTCATTAAAACAATTCAGAAACTTCTCAACTCTACACTTATTTAATTCAGAATGTAACCATTTCTCAAAAGATATAGTGTTGGGAGAGGAAAGGAGAAAATGCAGATGTTCTCAGAGTACATCTGGTGAAGAAGATTCCAGAATTATGACTCCTTGACCCAACACCACCTTTTTTCCAACCCTCCATGAGACATAAGTCAAAAAGAAGCTGCAAGAATAGGATACTGCAAGGCTGAAGGTTATTTGGGCTCTTCTGTATTTTCCCCCTGCAAAAAAAAAACCCCAAACCAATGAAAAGCTCAGTGTGCAAAGGTAGGATAAATTATGGGAAAGGGAGTGTGCACTATTTATTCTATTTCTACCTTCACAGTTTCTAAATACTCCCAGAGGAGAGCTCCAAGGGTGGCCATTCATCACCGAGGCCCTGGCAGCAGGGCTCTCTCCAGGAATATTTACAGCTGCAGTAATCCACAGACTACATTAAGAAACTCTAATCCAATAATGATTAGCTCCCTTTTTCCTCTGGTTCTCCATGGCCAAGTGCCACTTGGGCACCTGCTTTAATCACTGTTTTGCTCCTGTCTGCATTGCCTGTTGCAGCACACAGCCCACCTGGCACAGCAGAGCACAAGGTCACTGCTAACTCAACCACAACTTCTGACATTTTTCCATGGAGTCTGTCCCTCTGCCACTCATGAGCTGGCTCTTCAAGTCAGACTTTTTGCACAGCCTGCATCGTTGAAGTTCAGAGTACAATTTGCACAGCAGCATTTCTTTCCAAGTTCTGCTTTAAGAAAAATCTTTGCCTTTACTCAGTTTTTGATTTAGGCTCCTTTTCCTTTGCTCTGTTAAAATTACCTACTAGAACAGTTGCTAACACAAACTACCAGTAAATGCAAATCTAGGAAAAAAAACCTTTCCCACCACTCAGCTAATACAACCTTTTCCCCGGGAAACACCAAACAGCACACCTAAAAAACTAGCATGCTTCTTTCCAAAAACTCTGCTCAAAAAGTCTATTTTATTCTCAACAACGATGGAACTGTCTTCCTCAAAAATGCACAGAATTGCATGTCTGCACAATTATTTGTCTTGAGGCTTGTTTCTTATCTTTACCTCTTATCCTTACCTCAGCTACAGCATTTGCTTAGTACCCCATTAAGTTCCATTTGGAGAATAATAGTACACAAACTGAGCAAGAACATTCCATAAGGTGCTTAGGAATTCTCTAGGTTGTTGACTTCATCGTCATTGGAAAAAGCATTGTTTTGTTACTTTTTAGTAGACATTTACAGAACACTCAGATTTTCCTTTTTGTCAGCAACCCATCAACAGAAGTGATCAATTCAAGTGATTATTCAGGGTTTCCAGCCCCCTGAAGGAGCTGCAGCCAGTGGGACATGCTGGGAGAAGCGTTGGGTCAATGCTCTCCTCTCACAGCTCACTCCAACAGAGATCCGTGGACTCACTGAAATTGAACAATATGGATCACACACAAAGAAAAGGCAAAATCAGCCCGCAAAGGATGAATCAATTAACATTATTTCTCCTAGACTGAACCCACTTCTGATCTGATAAAATATATTTGAAAGAACTCCTGAAGGAAGCTGAATCTTAGCACAAAACAAGAAAAACTGATATGAAAAGTATGAAGTTTTCAGAATTGCTTCATACCTAAATTCAGAACGTGGCATTAAAAATTTAAATGTATTATTTTAATATAATTATTGAATAAAAATATCTCTAATGTGAATTAATGCAATTTATTTTAATTAATAACCATTTTATACATTTCATATTCATTTCATATATAAACACATTCAGAAAAATCACCTCTATAAGCCAACCTAGGAATTTTTTTCCTGCCTTGCTAAAACTTAAATTTTCCAAGCAGATCAGGTGTATTATGTATAACATTGTCACTGAAGTTTGCTAGTTCACCACATCTTTTACACTCCTGCATTAGCAGAAATCACTTGTTTCATTTTAAGCCATGGCTGTATAGGTCTGATTTTTGCATATAGAAGCAATTTCAAAATACAAAGCTTACTTTTACCTAATATTCATTTGATAGTTTGATGAATTATGCATTTGAAAGTCAAATGCCAATCCATTTCTTTTATAATCGAGCCCATGTTTAAAAAATGTTATAGGTTATTTGCAAGGAATTAGAAAAGAAGCCTTCTGCTATCATTCAACAGGAACCAATTTATTTCATTAAACAGAAATCCATATTCCATCCCACTTTAAGTCTGAAAATTCAACTAAGCATATCAGTTTTCATTTCATTACGATCTTTTGATTTTAACACCCATAGATATTTGGAATATTGGGAACAGGGCCACTTAAGCCAAAGCTATGTCATCCACAGACTACATAAATAATCTTTCATGGAACTCCAGTACATACATAACTTATGATGCTGCTGAATCAACCCCTTCCCACCACATTTAAAAACCCAGTATCTGTTCACATCAGAATGAAATGTCCACTTCGATCTGAAAAGAAATGGCAAAATAATTTACATATTCATGCACGGAAATGACAGCAAAATACTTCAGGTTAAGTATTCCAAGTGCTGTTCATCTGTCATGCACCAGTTTGCAATCAGGCAGGTACAAATGTTGTTAAGGTTCTTGCACAAACACTGATTTATTCAGCGCCTATTTATAGAGGATACTAAATAGGAAGTACCATCTCTCCAAATAAAATGCATGTATTGCATGATTTTAATATACAAGGTACATCAGCCCTTTCTGACCCCAGGAGAAATAATTTCACCACAGAAATGCAAAAGACAGATAAAGACAAGTGCTTTTAGCAATGTATTATTAATTCCCATAAATCACAGCTCACATTGTCCTATTGCTGGTTTGATTTTGGTTTTGTTTTCTGGGGGTTTTTTGGTAAGAATTTGCCCACTGAATACTCAGAATTCATTCAGGCCACAAGGGTAACACTGTCTCCTTCCATGAGTCCCACTTCATCAGCCAGGCCTTGCAGGGCTCACATTAAGCAGCTTGCTGACCAAAAAATACAAACAAGTGTGGAAGTAGTCCTTTAAAAATTGCTATAGTAATGTTATCTTCCTCTTCTGCAGATCTTGTGGTGTGCCTGATACTACAAAAAAAAAAACCCCACAAAGTTCAACTATGTTTTCTGTTTGAGGTTTTTACAGCTGGGGGCATTTTGGGGGTTGGGATTTGAGTTCTGTCTGGTTTTGAGGCAAGGTAGCTACTGATGACTTCCATTTCAAGGAAGCAAACAAACTACCTTTCAAATCTGTGAATTGCCTATAAAGAACTTCCTTCTAAATTTTTCATAGAAGATTGTGTCCATGCTTTACAAACTTTACTTCTTCCTTTCTGTGACATTTTCTTAAATTCATTGGAAGTTATCTTAACTATTTCTCACTCTATTACTTTTTCTCACTCCCTCCTCATGGAAGGGGGCCACAGTAATATTTGCTGTTTCACACATTGTTACTTATCCAACTACATTCCTTGTTTCTGTGGAGACTGGGGGGTGGGGGGGAGCTTCATAACAGAAAATGTAGAATGTCAATATGATTTTACATTTCTCAGGCAGATTATTCTTTAAAAATAATTAAAATTTCATACTATTTTCTTTCTTTTCACCTCCTTTAGGACAGAATTGACAACTAACAATGCTTATCAAATTCAACTACATATATCATGTAATATCTAATTCTGGGTAGTGTGATTGTTTTGCTTTAGCATTCTGAATACAGAATTTTGTTTGGTGTTGAGGACCAAACAGATTTGCTTGGTAAAATAAGGCTGAATTTTCTACTTTTTTGCACATTAAATGATTCTGAAGGCAAACGTGTAATGCTTTGGGTATTTAATTGCCATCCTAATCAAAGCACAGCTATCTCATGAGAATGTTAATTACAGCCAACTATAGCCTTGAAATGAGTTAAAACCTCATCATTCCTGCTCAAACTGTATTTTTCTTCTATGCATGTCTCATTTTTATACTTGTGGCTCCTACACTGAGTCAGATAAAGACCAAGAGAGAAACTAGCTCTTTCTGCTTAGTTACTATACAAACACCCACTCAAATATGTATTTCCACTGGTTCCCAAATCTGATCACCCCTTCCCTATTGAATATCCACACTGAGATTAAAGGCCACCATGGAAAAACCCCAGGTCAATTAAGCAACATTAAAAGCACCTTGGAGTAAACACAGGTACTTCATTTCCTAAAATCTGAGAATGAATTCCAAAATGTGTTGCATTCCATGCAAATCTTTAAATACCTAAAAATTTCTTACCATGGGAATGTGTATCAAAATGCAAGCCTAACTATCAAACTGGTGGTTCTATGTCCAGTGGCACTAAAGCTATAGGAAAAAATTAAATAAACCAAACATTCTTCCATCTCCCATTGAGAATCCAGGAAAGAGGGGTGTCTATCACAAAGGGTGCAAGTCAGCAAGCACAGAGCTCTCCCCTCCTGCAGAGCATGACTGCTCCATCTGGCCAGAAAGGAGCCCAGAGGGAACAACTGGGTGATGGGCCAAAAGTGAAGACTAAAACACTGCTGCTACAGAGCTTATGGCTGGGTCAAGGAAGCAGAAGATTCAGATTTGGAGCAGTGAACATTCTCTGTCCTAATGCACTGCCAATTCTCATCACACAGATTTACAGCATTCCTCAAGACTCATACAACTTGTACCTACACAGAACTAAACAGATATAACTAAACCCAGATAGAAAAGACTAGTTTTTGTTAGGTCTGACTTCTGTTTCATCACATCTAAAGGTTTTGAGACGTGTGTTATCCAGACTTCTGTATTGCTCTGCTCAAGAACCAACTTTTTCAGGGTTAGAGGTTGATGTTCAAGGAGTGACCCCAATATACCAAGATTTGTAGAGAACAGAAATTCTACATTACTGGGTGCTGTTACAGAGACATTATGTGTATTCACTACATCTTATAGGAAATAAAACACTGCAGGAAATACACCCTTTAAATGTAATTTCAGCTCATTATCAGCTGCCTTTGTTCCACAGATACCGTTATCTTTTGAGTCTACTGATAATTGCTTCTGACTTGAATAGACAACATCATTGCTGATCGATTCCAGTTCTGACATGTTCTGATTTGGAAATAAACTCGAAAGAAACTTTTCAACAGAATGAAAATTGTGTTCATTCAGCTCTAGGTTGAGAAAGAATCACTTAAAGAGAAGATTACATGTTGTAGAAATGCTCTGCTATTCCATAAGGAAATTAATAAATAGAATAGAAATACAGGTAGGAAGGTTTTATCATGAGCTTAAAAGACAGAACAAAGGCACTTGAAGTTCAAAGAAAGAGAAAGCATACCTGTGAGGTAGGAAATAAACCTGACTCCTCTGTATGTAAAAACACTCTCATGTAGCTCTCCTGTTGGTTTTTACCTGCTTTGAGGAATTTGCATAAAAATTTAATGCATGTGACAAACAAACACTGCATTACCACTGGCCAGTGATTAATTCCAGCCAAGAAAGCAAAACACAAAACTGCACTGACAGATGCTGCAGCCAATGTAATAAGGGTTTGATTCTTTTCAGTGTGATCCCAGCACACTTCCCAGTCTAAACTGATGCCTGAAGTTGCAGATGGCAAGAAATAATAATAATAACATTGATAATTATGTCAACTTCAGTAACACTAAAGCAAGATTTTGCTAGATTAGGTGGGACTTAAGCTCAGTGCCTCAGGAGCACTTGAGACCCCAGACAGATGTTATACTGCCCTTCACAGAAGTTTAACACAGTGGTTCCAGAGTTACAATTATCTGTACTGCAAGATTAATTCTGATTTTGGAATTCTCACACAGTACATGAACATCCTGCAACAGAAAACCTCCTTAAAATGGGAACAATAGAATTCTAAATGCATTGTACATTAAATGCTTTGTGTTTTATCAACCACATAAGTAGGGGGATGAGTCAGATGTTATAGAAACAGTTCACTCATAGCAGTAACAAAATCTCTTTTCTGTTTTTGTTTCAGTTACTGATTCCAGTAACTTAAAATGACAAAAGAAGAGAGAGCAGAAGTGAGAGGCAGAAATCTTTAGGCCTATTTCACTGAAAAGCACACAGAAATTCTACCCAAACATGAAGAAGCTTTGTTATTTTTGGAAAGAGCTTGGCCAGTATCAGACCTCATTTTTTGATCATCATTAAACTATTGATGTATATATAGTTTATTTTCTGCTCACACCTTCATTAATGTCCACTCTGTTGCTTTCTAGAAAGTTCTTCCCATCTTCTATTAGGACATTTAGCTCCACCTTTCCAGATTGTGATGATCTTAGACCATGCCACTGTATAAAGAAAATAGCTTTCTTTCACTGTAAAAGAAAGTTATACTTTCTTTATACTCTCTCTGACTTTTCAGGAGATTCTTCCAGCATAAGAAAATTCAGTTCAAACTCTCTCTCCAAATTTACCAAGTGTATCCTCTATTCCACCAGCCAACTTTTTAATAAAACACTGAATAAGGCTGGAGCATCAAAGCCAGAAATGCTACATCATCAATTTCATGACCCTAGCACTAAGAAATAAGCTATAAGTCTCTAATAAACTCAGTAAAAAATACAAATTTTGAACTAAATAGCTTGTGTGTCCAAGAAGACACAAAAAAGGCTGATCAGACTTATAGCACATTTTCTGACTATTTCCTCATTGTTTAATAATACCTGTTGCTTTTTAACAATGCATGAATGGAAATCCAGGAGCAGAGCTGCAATCACAGGCTCTTCCTCCCAGCACAGAGCTCCTGTGCCTTCACAGGGGATCCCCAACAGATTGAGGGCAGCAGAACAGCACCAAGCTCTGCCAGGAGCTCACAAATACCTGCTCTGTGCTGCACTAAAACCATGTTTACCTGAGGCCTTGCTAATTTGTACCCTCCCCAGGCAGTTGTCAGGTAACACAGTTTTACACATTTGTGAGCTAATTCAGAGCCACAACACAAAAATGCTGTGTTAGGGAACAGAACACATATTGTAACACTCCCAGCAGGCACTGAGATTGGCAGGAAAATGCTCTAACCTCCTTCTTCAGAGTAGAACTTTCCTGAAAAATTATGTTCTGTTGTGAATTTTGTTTGCCATTCCTTTTCTAAAACAGACTACTTAAAAGGTGGAATATATAACCACAAAAGGAATATACAACTACTCCAGCCCAACAAAGTTGATAACAACAAAAAAAAACCCAGAAAATTCTTTTGCAGACTCACTCACCTGTGGGGTTAGAATCCTAAGGGGTTGGGTTTTTTAACCCTCCTGATCTTTGGTGCCCAATTCAGGCTGTTAGTCAGATGCTGCTGGCTACCAAACTTTGAGCTTCTCAGCATCGATGAAATTACGTCTTGTTCTCTGCAGAATCAGATGTAATGAAGCTGCTCATTAAAAATAATGAGCTGCTTTAGTAATGAGCCCTGATGTACAGCTTTGGTCTGAGGAATATCCTATTTTCAATTGAAACGTAATTAGATTCAATTGAAGTCCCCAAGTTGGGATATTAAAGGTAGTTGCAAAAATCACACTTAATTATGAAAACTGAATATTCTGAGACTTTCAAAAACTCCCTGTCTAATACCTGTAGTGTTGAAATATTGGTAAATAGTAGTTAAAAGAAATTAATAATGCCAAAATTATTGGGTAATAGACCCTAATTGGTTATAGAATCAGTGTTACATGACTTTAGCCATTACATTTACACCCAACTGCCTGAGGACAATTGTTTACATGTTCACAGTTAATGGCTTGAAATTCAGCTCTGTTAAACTCAAATGGTTTCCACTGACACTGGCAGGAATTGAGGAAGCCTGACACTGAAAATCCAGGCCATTATTTTATTCACAGAGTTAAAAATTTCTCTTGTACATAAAGTTACGGGTATTCCAGCAAACATACAGACACAAGTGTCACTGGAAGGAGACAATACCAAAAGATGTTGTAAAAACCCCAAGCCTGCAGCAGTGCCTTTGCATGAGGTCAAAGGTAGCACAGCCAACAAGTGACACTGAAGCCCATCTGAGAGTCTCTAAGTTATTGTTTATCACCACCAGCAGTGGGAAGTCAAAATTAATTTTCTGAGCAACCACAATATCCAACACCACCACAATTTTAAAAGAACTAGCCCAGGCATTCGAGTTACAGCTCCTGCTGACTTCCAAACATCTCCAGGGACATCCCCTCTGGCAGGATCTCTGACTTTCTCCCTTCCCTGCTCTTTTCACACAAGCACAGCCACCAATGCTGAAAAGATCTTCAAGATATCTGTTGGAATCCAGAGCACAGAGAATGTTTCTCTGACTCTTTTAGGAAGCCCCAGTCCTCAGCAGAACACTGCTTTTAACCTTTGTCCCCAGGAAAAAATTGCCAAGGCTTTGGGATGAGTTGGAGCATACAGGTGTGAAGTAGATAGCAGTAGTAGTAATAGTTTATCACAGGGTGAAGAATCTAGAGTTTTAGGATTTTAATATGAGAGTGAATAGGGGACAAGATGGAGGATTTTGGGTGTTGTCTCATCTCCTTCTTCTTCTTCTACTCCATTTTCTGGAGTACTGGTGGCACAAAGTTATTGGTTAGAGAAAGCAGTGGCATAGGTGCTACGTGAGTAGATTAATGGAAGTTATTGGTAGAAAAGTAAAAACAAGATACGTTAGAAGGTAATTGGACTAATTAGCTTTAAAAAAACTTTGGTTTTGGGTGTTTGCTCTCCATTTTGTCCATTTTGTGCTTTGTTTCTTGTACACTAAGCGTGGCGTGCAGACAGCGTACTGAACTTAAGAGAAAAATAAACAACAGCCTGAAGACAGAGAAAACTCAAGTCTTGCTCATTCTTCATCCTTGCCAAGAACTCACAAGAGAACCTCCTCCAAAAGGGCCCAGGCTTTTGGAATATTTAATTTTAGGAGGTAGGTTCCCAGCCTTGCCAGGTCCCCAAAAAACCCGACAATATCAGGGATGAACATGGCCTTAAAATGCTTAAATATGGTCTGTGAACCTCGCTATAAATATCTGTTTAACGCACAAGACAATCAATCAGTACTCCCAGAGACAGGAAAAAAAAATACCAAAACCCACACAAACAAAACCCCAAAATAAACCAGTAGAAAGGCAGGAAAGCTGGAATAGCTGCTTAAGACCATTTTAAGAATTTATGCCCTTTTTTTTCCTCCTAGTTTTGCAAATTCTCCTGAAACTGTTTTAAGCCTTTTAAAGTTAGCAACACTTATATAGTTTGATACAGCAGGCAAAGATGTAAGCACCCCTATGTAATTTTGTACATTTTATTAGGGTGTTTTTATTCTTTATGTGGTGGACTTTAATTATGACCTACAAAATGTACAGTAATAGAAAACACATTTTTTTCCCTTCTTAATCTTCATTTTTCCATCTTCTGCTTTTTAATCATTTGCTTCATTGACCACTTACTTGGTTAATTTCACTGAATTATTACATTGAGCCACAGAATATTGTACTTTTATCGGTGAGCTTAGAAAGCTAGCTCATTACAGAACTTCAATAACTTTAAAATAGACTTTTGCTTTAGCCAGGAAACCTTATAAAAGTGTTCAACTACATTTACCATGGATTGGGTGGCAGATCTTGCATTTTTGTAGTAAATGAATTTTTTTAAAATAAAAATCACTGTGTATTGTTACCATCACATACATCATTACAACACAGAATGAAAAAAAGCCTCAGATTTTCAGATGCACAGGGTCACATTTTAGAGGTTCTCCATGGCTTTCACATTTCCATGTCTCCTTTATTTTCATGTCAGTCTGTGCCTAGCTTAGCTGCAGCCCTGAGTACATCAGATTATATATTATATAATATTACAGACTCAGAAACTCCCAGAAAAAGGGGTTTTAGAGCATTTCCAAGATGCCAGAGGAAGGGGATGTCACTGGTCAGCTCAGCTCCTTGAGCAGCACTGCTCAGGGGACAGAGGCAAAGCAGGGGAGCAGTGGGAAGCAAAGACACTTCCTTGGGAAAAGCAGATATTAAACCATGGCAATAAGGGAAAGAAACCTTGGGCAGGTGTAAGAAAAATCAAGATCTGCAAGAAAAAAAGGTCAAGTGAAAGACCTTGGAAGAAGACAAAGATTGACATTGCATTAGGAAGGGAAAGAAAATTCTGCCTTCCCTTGCAGGGAACAGAGCTTCGGGTGACCAAAACAAGCGTTTATTCCACAGGTAAGTAGGGGAAATGGGGATCTGAAGGGAAAAGAAAACAAGGAAAAATTAACCAGAAAGTAAAAGCATCTCAAAGAGCCATGGAGCAGCCTCAATGGGTGTTCCAGCTGCAGGGCAAGAGAGGAGAAGAACACGAGCCTGCCAGGGACAGCATAGGGAGAAAATAAAAGATCGCTTAAGGCAACTTGAAGCGTTGTAGAGCGTGCAAACTTCTTTCCTGTCCCCACCCTTAGCAATGCAGATGTTTGGCAAGAGAACAGAAGTTAAGAAGGGTTTCAGTCAGGATGTTTGCTCTGGGCAGACTGTGGAAGTGGTGTGCACTGAGGGCACACAATCAGCCCAAGAGTTACACCTGTAGCTGAGCAGAGACACAAACCTGCACACACACCCTCTGCACTGCTGCAAATCCACTCCACAGCTCCAGTTACCTTTTGTTTCTACTGCAATAACCCTAAGCTCAATAAAACAATAAATTACACAAGCCCTAAACCACTACTAGGTAAATAGCAACTTGCCAAGAAACTGACTAACAATTCTCATAGCTTCATTCCTCCCTGTAGATAAATTGATTGCCACCTCTAAATAGTTGGATTCTCACTAAATACCCCTCTACAAGTGACCCAGAGCAACTTGCTCCCCTCCAAATTCACCATAAGTTGAGTTTCACTGGTTATCCCCAATTCATCAACTGCAATTCATGTGTTTTCCATTGAGGTTTTACAACATTCAGCATTTTTTATACAGCCATTGGATTTTGCAGTTACAAGTATGAGAAACTTATGATAACCAGATAAACACAGAGACTCCAGAATCACTGCAGCTTGAAATGTCTGTGTGTATATTACATTTTGAAGTTTATGTCATAATATACATCACATAGTAGCTGGCTGTAGTGAATAGTTATTAACAGAGAAAAATTGCACCAGGAGACATTGCAAATCACAGTTACAGTTAGCATTAAAATTAAATATTCCAAAAGTTATTGTTAAAATATACATAGTATATTTCTCAGAAAAAATATATTTTATTGTTAAAGAGAACTGGTTGGGTTTTAGTTTCATATTTAGCATTTCCTAGTCCAGAGAACAGTGAAGCAGCAGAAATTGTGTTTTATTTTAATGCTGCTTTTCCTTTTGGAAAACAAATCCCCCAGGCATTAGAAGACAGAAAGTATTAAACCCTCAGGTCATCTTCAAACAGAAAATAATAAAAGGGGAATTTAAGAGATATAATAGACCAAGGCAAAGCAGAAGTTCAGACTTATGGCAGTACCACCAGGCAGCTCAGTGCTGTTCTCAGTTTCAGGACCTGGAGCTGTAACTGGATTTTCTCACCATTACTCTCAAGGTAATTATCCCACCTCCCCACAGGATCCAGCAGCTCAGCCCCAGCTTTGCTCTGCCTGATCTCAGCTCCAAAGCTGGGTTGTTAACTAGCTCAGAAATCCGTGTATGGTGCTCAAAGCACAGCATGGACCATGGGCAAGCCCAAAGTCTGGCAGGTTTTGAAAAGCAGCAGCCCTGGGCTGTTTCTGCCTCCAGCATCTTCAGTGAGAGCAGGCTCAGTGCAGCCAGTGCCCCACTCTGACCCCAAAACTTGAGGCCATAGACATGTTTTAGTTGAGAGCCACCCAACACGAGCACTTCATGGCAATCAGACTTGTTTCCATCCAAATTAAAACACAGATTTTGCTTTCAGCAGTTCTGTGCCACAACTATAGATTTAAATGCAATTTCTTTTAAAAAAATTATAATCTCCCAACAGTCTTTGAAGAACTCATACATTTATGGAAATGTGCAAACCTCATCAGAGACCTGTCAAAAGCAGTGTGAAGCCAGCAGCTTTCTAGTAACCAGAAAACTATTGGTATTGATACAACCTTTAAAATTACAGCATTCACACAGATCTCAGGTTCAATCTTGAGGAGATTAGGTGTCTCCTTTACTGTGAAACCCCAGAAACCCTCAGCATTCACATGGGGCTAATCTAAATTCTGATATAACTGCCAGAGGAACAGTCATGCAGGATTATCACCGAAGCAAATTCTGCTTTATCTGTGTCTGTTCTATTCAGGTTCTTTTATGCCATATCCTTATTAAAAGCACTCCCTAGCAGTGACCACTCTTATTAAAGAAGGCACATGCATAAAGAGTTTGTTGGGACAGTAGAAGAAAATGCTAAGAGGCAGAGTTATTGCTACATTTCCTAATCTCTTTATGTACCTTGGTCAAGAGGCTTAGGAACAATATGAGCCAAGCCACATCAGGGACAAACTTCAGAGACATATTTATAAACATTTCTAACTACAGCACACTGATTTGTCAAGTTCCTTGAGTCATTCTAAGAGATTCTTTTATTACCTGTCCAATTTTACCTAAGGAATGCAATTCTCCATACACGTGCCACCATGTCTAACCATGCATCAAAATCAATAATTCCATTAATAAAATTAGACCTAATTTTCAGTCATGTAATATTCTTCCACATCATCTATTCTGGGCATCTCTTTTATGTTGACAAGAAAAACAGAAGCGATCTATTGGATTTTCTTTTCCTCCAATTAAATTAGCACCCACAAATGCAACTAATACACCAATTAGGCAGTACTATTAAAAGCATTTTAAACCAATAAAAAAGAAAATCAAACCCTGTATATTGTGACTTTTTTTGCATACATATTAAGGGAGAACTTTCTAAGTTCATAAGATTCTATCCAGTATAACCCTGCCAGCGTATTCCTAATATTTATTCTAAAGGTGGGAGTGTGAGAAAAGGGCACTTTGTATAAAGGTAAAAGTATCAAGAATAACTTCAGTTCAACCAGTGCAGTTCAACACAAGCTATACACATTCTGGACCCACCTGTTGCCTGTCCCTGCTGCTCCCATCCTGTAGGCATGAGGCCACAGCAGCAGACTTCCCAGTCAGATTATTCTGTAACCCATTTAAATCTTATTTCCTCTTTAATTAATAATGGCAAGATGATAAAAATGTTCTTTGGTGTCTAATTTAAAATTTATTTCTGAAAGCTTAATTTTTCAGTATTATATTACCTTTTTTTTTTCCCCAATTCAGTTAATGCCTTTTTTCTAATTGAGCAAATTCAATTAAATTCTGATCACTGGGAATTTATTAAGCCTTTTCTCTGCAGAATTAAAGAATAAGTTCCTTTGAGACACTGATAAAAAAGTAGACCTATATTGCAACAGCTCAGAGCACAAGTTAAATAACACCAGGACAAAGTGCTTACTACATGTAAATAAATCCACAAGACCATCCAGCTGGCACTGAGGGGCAACACTGAAGCCAAAAAGTGTTTTTCAATAAATTTTACTACAATTACAGAGCAATACAATGTGGTTGCTCTCAGTACAAAACAATATAAACACAGGCACAATTATGCAAGAAAGACTGTAAAGATTTCTTCTGGAAGAGTCTTCTTGAAATTTGAGCAGATTCATTCAGGCTCTGCTGTGCCCATGGCTGGTCAAATGCAGGGATTTTAATCACTGTTTTTCAAGGGTTCTGTTTTCTTCCCAGACTTGAACTACACTCACAAACTACTTTCCTATGGTTTTATTTTAATGAATCATGGCAGTATAAAATGAATTTTAAAGAAATTAAACCAAGAATGTATACATGGCTTATTCACACAACCTTGCAGCTGCATGCAAATTGAGTGATTAGGGAAAAGCAATTAGAAGACCACACCTGAGAAACAGGATCAGAAAACGCCACACTGAACACAACCAAAGAAAAGCACTAGGAAGCCACATCTGGAACACATTATCAGGAAGCTTTCTTAATTGAGGAAAAAACTCTCCTAATAAAAGTCAACAAGGGGTTGGGGAGCAAAATCACTGCATAAGCACCTAAAAATACTTCCCAGAGATACAAGCCCAGACTAAAATTCAGGTGGGCATGAGTAAATGAGTGCACAAGCAAGTTCAGCCAGCATGTCTGGGCTACACTTTCTTCCAAAAGTGAGTGCTCAGTCTCTTCCCACCCACCAGATCAGTGCCCACCTCCCACACAGCCAGCAGGAGCACAGCATGCAGACAAGGAGGAAAAGAAAGCTTGGGAAAGGAGAAGGTTCCCCTATTCACCCAGAGAATCACTCCACTGAGTGATTTCCAAATACAGAAGAGGCAGAGGGTCTTTTTCCCCAAGAGTCTGAGCTCTGCATGAAGCAAAGCAGGGCTGGACAAGACAGTGGTGCAGAACTGTATCTGCAATCAGCCAGAAATGTCAACTGTGACAGTCACAGATGAAGAGCACTGATCAAAAATAAATTACTTTGACACATTTAACTCAGTCAAATCTCAAAAGTTAAGAAATGAGGAAAAAAAAAAAGAAGAATTTGCATATTTACAACATTCTTCTTGAAAACCACATTATCGTGCATGCAGTCATGCATTCCCCAAGTAGAGAGCACTACAGACAGCTGCCTTAATCTTCAGTGGTAATTTAATAAGAAGCTATATTTGTTTTGTAAATGAGAAGGTAAACTAAGAATATTAACACTCCAAGCATGTATAATTAAATTAACAGTCAATTGATTGCATCTTTCCTATTCCCTTGGAAAAATGGTAGTGTTTAAATTAGCTGAACAAACTTGTGGTGTGTGCCTCTCCCCTTTAAATTCTTGTTTCCTTCATTCTCTACAGTACACTTCCATGCTTCCCAGCTTCACATCTCTTACTCCTGCCTTGGACAGAGGCCACCAGCCCTCCCCAGCAGTGATGGGGAGAGCCAGAAGAGGATCCATGACACTGTGGGCCTGTCCTCAGGAAGAAAACTGAACAGATAATTTTCCAATATAAAATGAAGTCATCTGTGTGTTGTTGTTAGTTAGGCTGTCCTCGGTTTCTGGGAGAACCTGTTGCACAGCAGCATCAAACAGCACTGTCCCAAAAGAGGAACTGGCAGGACTGGGACACAAGGGAAGGTGCACAAAATCCCAAGACAAGAAAAACTTTAGTTTGAGAATGTGTACTTAACCTCTCTCCCAACTTCTCCACGACATTATTTGATTTATTCCAGTGCTGCCTCAACTAAGCTCACAGCTCTGCTTCAAAGTGCAAGCTTTTCTTTTTGGCTGGGAAATAAGAGTGCAAACTGGCATTCTCCACATTTTTATTTGTGCCTTTTACATTTCCTTAACTTCATTTTTCAGCTGGACTATAAGTTATCAGCTTCAAATAATAAGCTGATAACGAATTCCAAAATCTGTGCAACCAGACCCATTACACTACATTCTAAACTCCTGCTCCTCCTCCTCAAATCATGAAGACTGACCTTAATGTTCAAGTGTCTTCATGTGACTAATTACGAAATTTCTGACAGAAAAGCAGATGTGTTGTATTCCAGTTTTCTTGCTTCTAAATAGCTTTCAAGTGTTTAGGCCTCACACTGGTGTTGAATTTGAATGTGCTAAATTAAGCCATAGATCAGGAAAGACAGATAACCTTAAATCACTCAAGTTCTCAGCTGAGATGCATAAAACATCATGAAAAAAAAACCAAAACAAAACAACACGGTAGGTCTGGGCATAAGGACACAGAAAATGTAGGTCTTTTGCATAAAAATATCTTCTCAACTCAAGCAGGCAAGTGGCCTGAGAAGGCTGAACAGACCAACACCAAGTTGCATTCCCTTTCCTCCTACACCCACAGCATTTCCCACCAGCTCAGGTCACATATTCCCCACCACTCCTTCTCCTGAGTATCTCAGAGCACATCTCCATACACCTGCCCAAGGCACTCACACCTCTGCTACACAGCAAGTACCAGAACCTGGCCACAGTAAACCAGTTTTCCCAGCAGAAGCTCCCAGTAAAGTGTACAAGCTCCCCAGCAGAGCACAGGGCACTGGAAGGCAGATTTCCCCTGAATAAAGGATGCAGGAGCACAGCACAGAGCCAGTTACCATCTCAGCAGGATGTGCTCCAGCAGACAGGGGTTCACATCAAACTGTTCAGCAAGGATCCTTTGGGAAGTAAGCCTTTAAAGAGGAACTTAAGCTGGGGAAATAGAAATTCAGGTCACCAAATCAGTAATCATTTCTGAGGACTTCACTAAAATAATTTCTGAGGACTTCACTACACATTCTAGCTCTAGTTCCTATCCTATTTATCATTAAAATATTCAGGTGATCTCCGGTAGGGGAATAATGATTGGTACTCCTATACGTATAGCTAGATATCTAGTTTTATGTACCCTACTCAACACATTTAAGGGATCCACTCAAATCAGATTTGTATGAGATTTACTTGAGTGAGGCTCTCAGCCCTTTAATCTCATCATAATAGATAGCAGCTTTCAAGAGATTTGAAATGCATGGTAACATTTACAATACATGAAGTTTCCAGGGGCTGCGGAGACTGAAATATATGCTTTTAATTTACTCTGAAATGTGATGCTTTCTAGATTTTTTTTTTGTTTGTTTGAGCAATTTCTGCCTCAGAAGTCAACATCTTTCCACCTCCTCACTTGTTTTAGAGAAAGATGATTAATTTGGGCTGGTTTGTTACTAGTGAAGTGCATGCAGAATTAAAATCCTGTCTCTGCCATCTCCCGGAGTTGCACAGGCTGTTTGTACACCCTAGTGGGGGAAGGATGCCAGCGCACAGAATCCCGACAGGATCAGCAGCTCTCCCACCAAGAAACACAATATTGACACTGCGATGCAAAATAACCACCGAGGCACACCTGCAGCACCAGATTTTAATATCCAAATTGTGGTGAACTGGTCTGTGTGGACTTGAAAAAGCAGGACCGAGGTCTGAGGACAGTAATGTTAATTTACATTTGAAAACACGCAAAATTGCCATCCCTTAAATCCCTCTTTCTTACATCTCCCACAAAGGCTGCAGAAAATTCACTCCTCAGTATGCAGCAAGCATGATTCTTCTGATCATATCACCACTAAAGCCATTTCTGTCTTCATCATGGCTTCATTTCCTCAGAATCCACAGAACATGAGAGTAACTCATACTTATGTGAGTAAAATAACCCACCACTACATTCCCCCTGAAAACAAAAGCCCTACACAATGGAATTCCTCCAAAAAATATAAATTAATAGTAATGGAAATGTCACATGATTAGTCACTCAGTTTCTATTCAAACTGAGTTCCAGCACATTTGTCATTCATTACAAAAGGAACAAAAAGATAGTTTCAAGTTAAAAAACTCTTTTCCATACTTTTCCATCAAAACACACATCACAACAACAAATTCTGTAATTGCAATTTATCTCGGTTCATATACTACTCTATAAAGACTATAATAGAGGTTATGGGATTTTTTTTCTCCTTTTCATGTAATTGTTATAATTTTTAAACAAACTCACTCAACTTAATATGTACTTTATATTATCATAAGGTTAAAATGATCTCATTTATTTTATTCAAACTGAAGTTTGAATAAATTAAATACTTTTACTAAGATAATTATTGCTACATGATAAGCAAGAGTTTTCTTTTTTTTATTTCATGTTGGTATTATAGCCTTAAGCTTCATCTGTTGTAGATACCATAGTTTATCATTGATTTTTTTCTCCTGTAATAGAAATAACTTTCAATTTACTGGAACACGACACCATAAGACAATTCCTTTTCAACACTTCATTGTGGACTTTTCTGTTTCATCTATGCCTAAAACAAAAGTATAGAAGCAGCTTGAAAATCAGGCCTAGGTTCTAGACATGGACATGATAGATGTCATGTCCATCAGTCAGTTTGTCCTTACCCAACACGTTTGGGACTTTTGTGAGCCAACCAAATCTGGCAACAAATCTCCCACCTCCTGTGGGAAGGAAAAGCAGAAATGCTCCTGCTGAAAAGCTGCACCCTGGGTTCTCTCTTCACCACTGATGAGGAAATCAGCACACCCAGGCTCATGCTCAGGGGATGGAGTCCCAGGAGAACAGGGCGCTGTGGTGCCACTGCTCATGGAAATAACTCCTCAGTGACCTCAGCACACGCCTGGGGACTGCCACACAAAAATTATTACAAAGAGTTATCCTCCCCACGGGTTTTTCTTGACCACCTATTGCTGAAAAATGTAAGCTCATCCATGGTACAAGTCACTAAGTGCTTGCAGTTGGGTATTTTTAAGGCACAAATGTTTACTTGCAGGTGCTGAATGAAGATTTAGTGCCTGGCAGGAGAGCTGTTGATCCAACCAGTTCCATGGCACTCCACCCCCCTGTGGCAGCTGTGTCTCACTGAACCACCACATCTCAAACCTTCTTTCTTCACCTGCATACAACTTTCACATCAGGCAGCAGGATTTTTGAGTAAAGGTATTTTTTTTTTATGTTTCTAAATACCAGTCACTAAGAAAAACGTTTAAAAAATAATTTTGACATAACATAAAATCTTCATTTCTCCCCTTGGCTCCCTCTGCACACATACAGGTACAGTCCACAGAATGGGTGGTCCTTTAAGCAAGTAGAATAATATCAAGGATAGGTGATTTTCTGGAATTTTTCTACAATCAATCCTTAAAAGAATGAAAGGGGAAAATGAAAAGAGGAAACACTCTCTCCCCTCATGTGGTTGGAAAATAAAAAAAGTGGGATTTGTTCATTTGGATTTGTTCTAAATATGCTTTTAAAAAGCAAGCTGATAAAGAAAAAAGTTACTACTTTTTAAGCTGCAGTTAAATGTAGAAGTAGTTTAAAATTAATATCTATGTGGTAATGACTAGATAAATCCAGACACTGACAGCCCCTTCTCATTCACCGTAACAAAATTGCTGGAGCTCCAGCACAGCACTTCTCTCAGTCCTCACAAACTGATAAATGAATACACTTTCCCACTTTTTTTTATATTACAGAACATTGCAAGATCTTTAGTCACAAGATAGCATTTGAAAAGAAACACTTTTGTCCAAACTGAGTATTTTTTATCTATCTTTTCTAATGGTCCTTAACACAGGAGAGGTGAACATCACCCCTTGTGAGCCTTGCCACAATTCTTTAGAGTGGAACTATTCCCTAAACTTTGCAAAAGCCAATCTCCTTATAATTTTAACAGGATTTATAACAAGAGGTAAACATTGGCAAAGCTATTACCTGATTTCTCTTGGTTTTAATGCAAAATAATAATCAACTGGCACAACAGAAGTCTTTTCAGAAAGAAACTGAAAACTAGAAACATGGAACTTATATAATAAAATCACAGATTACTGTTTTTAAACTAACCTAAGACAGAAATATGCATTTTATTCTTCCTGAATTAATCCTTATTAACATTTCCTGACATGTTCCTGACATATAGGATCAAAAAATGAACCACTACATTTGGGTGCCTTTTATAAACACTAATCCTTTCCCTGATGGATATGTATTAAACTCAGCTTTCTTAAATAATCTGGTTTCTCAACATTGCCTGTACATGGTTTTTTTTCTTCAGAATTTCATCACAGCTTCATTTAGACAGGCACTTTTTCAAACCCATCCTATCCTTCACCTATAAAAAGGTGCCCTCCCTCCATGGGCCTTGCTCCACAGTAATATGTTGAAAATAGAGATTCATTTTTCTTGCCAGACAGGGTGGATGTTTATCTGAAGTGAAAGGTTCCATTTCCCAGCATCTTTCATTGAAACAACTGCCTGATAATTATATGGAATAGGAAGTAACCATTCATCAAATCCATAAAATATCCATTTATCATGGGGCTCTCCTCTATGAGAAACACAAGAACCAAAATGAATCAGCCAAACCAAACTCCATCACATCAGTTTTTTTTAAAAAATCAAAGGGATAAAATACATTTTCTTTATAAGGCAGAGTGACAGAGGCCTTATAAATATCAAATTACCTTCTGTCATTGTGGGAAGTTATTTTAATCTCATCCTTACAATTCAAGTCAGTATAAATATAGCAGCAATTAAAGGTTATTAAAAGTTATCTCATTCAAGTGGAAGTAACAAAATTTTTCATTCCCAGACAAACCCAGCAATTTAAAATAATATTTAAAAGGGAAAATCCTGCATTCCACAAACAAACCCATCTAAATGGACCCTAGTAGCTGAAAACATACATGTATATATATTTTAACAGTATCTAATCTGAAGCATCTCCTCAACATAAAATCATCAGAAATGCATTAGTGGATTTATCACTCCTGGCTCGCCTAATGTACTTGACTCATATAATACATCTCAGAACAGCTAAAAAAAAAATAAAATCAGAACTTATTGCCAGCTATCTTGATTCTCTGGTGTTGCCTGTTGGAATGATGTCCACAGAACACATTACCCTGTACAAAAGGTTGCAGCTATTGGGTAGGTCTACCCTAAGGTTTTAACTTGGGCTGGGAATGCATTTCTGAGGGAATCCCATTGCCCACTCCTGGCTCCCCGAGCTGGGGTTGCAGCACCAAGCAGACAGACAGACAGACAGACAGGCACATCCCGGGGCTGGCACATCCCGGGGCTGGCACATCCCGGGGCACCCCAAAGGCACACTCCAGGCTCTGGGGGGGTGCTCAGCCCCCCAGCAGGGCACAGCCATGGCCCACAGAGGGAATTCCATGTGCACCTCCTTCTGCCCACTGTAAAGTCCTCCCCCATGCAGCTGCATCCTGTCCTGGGATGGCACTGCCAGAGCCACCAGTGTCACCTGCACCAGGAGCTCCCCGCTCCTCCTCCACCACAGGGCTCATCTTGGACTGCATCTCCACTTCATCATTTCTAAGCCTCTCCTAAAGTCTGCTGTTAAATTTACTGCCCAGCCACAAAAAGCCACTTTAGAAGCAGCACAAATCCGTGCTTTGTACCTATATCCCTAGAGAATACATTGGAGATAAGTCTATTACTGCCAGGAATGCAGCAACTAAATCAAAGTTCAACACACCATCACCTCCAATTTCCCAGAGGCCTTTTCTTTTTAACCTAAGCCCTTCTCTCTGCCCTTTTTTTCAGTCTCTGGTTGTCCTTCATGTTTGCTGTGCATTAAATAATTCCCACTGGCCTCCACCCACGAATCCCTCAGACACAAGGTAGAACATTTACTGTCACTTAGTTGGGTTTGAGTATCAGCTGTGCATGTGTTGTCTTATGTGCTACTTCAGTGTGGTGGTGATGCCCTCAACAGCACCAACATGTACAAAGTTTGAGAAGAAGGCAGTAATTTCCACTCTTTAACATCTTAACTCGGTGTTAAAAATTCATTTGTGTATTTTTATCTCTGACAGTGGATCCCAGACCCCTGAAATCGAAATTCTTCCTCCTTACCCTCCTCTGCTCATGCTCAGCTGAGGGGTTTGTAAGCAACTGAAAAATTGACTAACAGACATTTTAGGCAATAGTTTGTTACCAAAAAAGAAAAGTACTATTATACATCTTTATCTACTAGGAGTGCTTGAAAAACTAAAATGAGAACTGCCATCAAGGGACACGCAGCTGCAAGATCTGGGCAGATCTTTGCCAGCTGAAAAAAATTAAAAGATTATACTAACAGCAAAAATAGAAGCATGATAATAATCCCATGAAGACTTTTCCCAAAAGTAAAATAATTCATGACATATTTAAATACATTTGATCATTTATTCAAAACAAATTATGAGAGTATAAGCAAGAGAGTAGCAGGGTGAATTTCCCTTTACTTGAAAGAACTCTGTAATGTCAATATTTAAAAGATGCTTTTTTCATACTTAATGAACAACTATACACTTACAGTCTAAAATGGCTCACTTTACACTAAACAAGCGTCTCAGAAGAAAGCAAGCAGTCTTCAAAGCACACTATGAAAGAACTTTCACTTCACCAACTACTTGAAGCTACAGGAGCAAAAGATATCTTTAACTCCCAACCCACATGAATTTATTTTGCTGTAAATCCTCAAACACACAGAAGATATAAGCAGCTCAGTACTGTAGTTGCACATAGCACAAAAAGGTTTTTTCCAAATGCCTTGTTTTACATTATTTTCTAACAGCAACACAAGATATATGGCACCTTTTTTGCCTCTTAGCTGAAGAAATGCAACAGGAAGTACTCTAAAAATCTCCCAGGTGAGTTCATCTTCCCAGGTTCAGATGCAAGAAGCAAAACTATGATCATCCCTCTAGAAACTTCAGACACTTTGAAGAGAAAATCACTGTGCAAAAACAACTAATATAGATATAATGTATCTAATGTATACTAATATGTATGCTAATATGTAACTAAATATATAATATAGATATACTATCACTATATATACTGTTACCATAAAAGCTTTTTTTTTTTTAATATATATACATATATACAATTACTCTGTTAGTTACATTGTTTTTGCAGCTTTGTCTCAGATGGCAGCAGAGCCAGGGCCCTCCTGCAGATCCAGGAGGATGTTAGCACCCTCAATCTGCTCTGAAATAAATGTTAGGATTGCCAGAAAACAGCAGGAAAAGCCACAGATTTATACCACATCAACCAGCTCTGAAGACTGCAGATTATTGAGCCAATAATCTGCAAAACTGGCTATTTACCTGAAGGAAAGTGCCAGTTGTACAGTACTTTTTAGTTGGCCACTTAGAGTCAATATATTTAGTCCCAGTTTATTTCCTGTTCTATGGTTGTCACACACAGTTAACAATTAAAATTATTGGTGTCCTGGCCTTCTAGGATAAGTGCAATAGGTCAAAAAATATGCTTGAATTAAAAAAAAAAAAAAAAAAAAAAAAAAAAAAAAAAAAAAAAAAAAAAAAAAAAAATATACTTGAACAGCTCCTGAAGTTTCAAGTCCAAAGGATTCTGGTTTAGATATTGCTTTCGCTTTCCTAGGTCAGGGAAGCATTGGACACTGTTACATGAGTTGGATGCTTCTGCTTAGGAATTCATGCTCTGAGCACTCAAAGTGCAGAGTTTTACTGCCTTTAAATGGGAAAAAGTTGTTAAATTGTGGTAATTTGGAGTTGAAAAAAATGACACCTATTTCAGGAACATTTGGGCACATACTCTGCTTTGAGTCAAAGTGCTCAACACTTACATTCAAATAAGCTCTCTTAAACTGAATAATGCACAAGTTCAAGTAAGTACTGACCTGGAGCTTAAATGGTCACAAAACTCAGAATAGCATGTCCTTAAGGATCTATGCATTCAAATCATGGGAGGCTTTAAACATGCCTTTTTAAACTCCTCTACATTAAAAGCCTGTGAGAACCTCCTTAGCACAGACTGCACTACCTCAAACTTTATATGATACAGAGAACAGGAAAACTTATTAACTTTGTGCTCTACAATGCTTTGTACCATTGCTTTGCAAATTATGTTTCATTTTTGAGAACTGTTCCCTATACCCTTTGTCATTTTCTCAGTATTTTCCTATTTCAGAGTGAAACAAAAGTCTTAAAAAAAAAAAACTCACACATCACTGTAGTCACATGATTGCTTAATTTACACACAATTTTAAAGGCAGGCTTTAAACATGCTGATGGATTTTCTCAGTCATTTCAATGTTAATTTTACTGCTTCATCCAAAATATTATCTCCAGAGCATACAAGTAATTATTTTGTTGATACTGGATCTTCTCCTCACCTTCATTCCTTCAAGGAACAGATGCAATTTTGAGAAGTTTATGTGGCATTGGTGGGCTGGGGCTTTTTTAAAAACACGAACATAATAATTCATTGTTTTAAACAACCTCTGGGAGATGGGACCAGTTTTCCAAAGGCAAGCTTACAGTTCCTATAACAGCACTATTTGTACCCTTCTCTTGACAAAAGTATTGCTCACAACAGGCACCAGCAGAACACCCCACCGGGTCTGGTACAGCCCAGCCTGCTGTGACAATTCCTATGCAAAACATTCTCCAAAAAGAGGATTTCACTCTCAGATTTGTTACGCTGCAGAGTCTTGAGAAGTTCTGTGGTGCCCCAACACTACTGGTTTACTATTAAGAACCTTTTTCTTTTACCTGAAAGGCTTTTGTGTCACCAACATCAACTCAAACTGATTCAGCCACAGCAGGAAAGTTTTGAGCCTGAACACAATGCACCATTAGAAGTTAATTTTGTTCCAGGCTGAGCAGGATTTGTTCTAGTCTGGTAAACAGTAATATAATTGCAGCCAAAGTTTACTTTTCATTCAGGAAGAGCTATGCAGTCACAGAAATATCCCACACAAACTATAATTAGATGATACTGTATAAGTCAAGCTACTTGTGGAATAATTTAGCAAAGCCTACAGTTTATATTTGAGTCTTATGTCTGCTTATTGCATTGTTTAATTAGCCATGAAGTATCAAGCCTAATATTGGCTCACAGTTTTCTACCCCCTAACAATTCTTTGTAACCAGAAAAACACCAATTCATTTCCACTGAATAATAAAACACTGCAGCACTTGAACTGTGATGCATCTGTCTGATATTAATAAGACGACCACTGGAATATTGTTTTCCAGAAGAGTCATCCTACCCTTTATTAAGAGTTGCAGACAACTCAATCCTTGTAAATATTTATATAATATGCTAAGTGGAAGTGGAAATAGATTTTTTCCAGTACAATGGACTTAATTACCATGATAAAGATGCAGCACATACCTGAACAATTCACTTACAAACTCAGCAGGAACCAAACATTCCAAACAGGCAATTAATCAAAGTCACTCTGAATTAAGTCAAGGCAGTCTGTCTTATTGTTGAAGATTCATTTAAATGTCTTACATGTGTGTATCATATTCACAGTAACTGATGTCAAGTATCTTCTAAATCTAAGTCTTACTGTACTTATATATAATAGAATGTGCCCACCATCATTGATTAGAATACAGACTAATATATGAAAACCAAAATAATTTGTGTAGAGAGCCTGTGAAATTGAATTCACATCCAATCTGCTGAAAAAGAATTTCCACTTGACTCTGAACTCCAATTCACAATGCATAAACTATAGCTATTTATTACAGTGTTCTGTCATTTGTCACTTTTATAGAATACACTGCATTTTCCAGGCTATAAAATGCCTTAAAATTATGCAGCAATGATGTGTGTTATCGTCATTTTTCTTTGCAAATGCTTGGATTACATTCAGCAGCTCAAAACAGGTCTGATTTATAATCTGAATAAATAGCAACATCCTTCCACTGTGTGTGTGTGTCTACGAAAGCTTCATTTACTTCCTGATTCTAAACGCTATATTCAAACCAAATATTTGAGCAAATTAAATTCAGAATATCTCACTGCACTGGACTGATGGAAGCAACTGCAGAGGCTGCTGAAAGAGCATAACTTTCCTGCAAACACTTCAACAGGAGAGCAGTGCTGCCAGCAGCTGGTAACCAAATTTCACTTACAGATTCTCATTCAGAAAGTAAGAAACAGCCACCATTGACAGTCTGTATTAGCAGGCTCTGACACTGACAGCTTCTAAAAAGTGAATTCCTAAAGAAAGCTATATTTTAGTAGTAAATTTACAGTTCAGTCACTCTGAATATTTCTTTCCTTCAAAACTACTTCGATGATCTGATAATCTCAAACTCATCAGCTGCTTTTCACTTCAAAATTATTCCAGAGGGTCACTTTAGGTTGTAGTAAAGATGAAAACAATGAGGCTTTAGACAAATGTGAAGAGTTTATTAGAAAAAACTGCTACCTAAGGAGTTCAGCAGAAACCTGTAAGCTCTGACAAATCCCCATACATGACTACAACCCTACAGAACAGATAACATAATGGATTTAGTAGCACATTTCCTCCCCCAGAGCAGTCATAACAGACACAAATACCCAGCACACACTCACTGCCCTCACTGACAGCTAACACTGCTCAGTTTGGAGCATTCTGTTGTTTAGGGTGGGTTTGGTAACCCTACAGCAAGTTCTTCCTACAAGCTCTACATCACACTTTTGTGCTGGGGAAGCCTGGGATGCATCCTTAAATCACAGCTGGACCAGTACATCCATTGCATTCTTTTCCTTGAAAACAAACTTTTTCTCTTGCTTTCATTTGAAACAGCACATTGCACATAGAGAAAGCAAAGTGTCAGCAAAAATACATAAGCTCATAAAGGAACCAGTCTTAGAGCAAAATTAATTTGTCTTCATAGGCTAACAACAGTAATTACTAAAACATATTACTCAATTACAAAATTGAAAAAGATAGAAGAAATACCCCATACAGATAAAGATGCTGGCCCCTAATAATGTTCACCAAAAAGCACTGAGTGCCTTCTGAGCTAGGGAAGATTAGCCCACAATCCTCTAGAGACATCTCATGCTAGACAGGCCTCCCAGCATGGCTTTCCTAGAATAAAAACGTTTAGACAGGTTCAGAAAGGCACTCCAGAGGAAACATATGTTGTTCCTGGCTCTAATGGATGCTCTGGTAATTAACTTTCACAAGGACCACAGGCATATCATTAAATATTACATTCAACATCAAACACTTGCTTCTAAATATATTTTTGTACATCAAGGTAAAGAAGAATTAAAATTAACTGCACCAGTTAAAAGCTTGTTTCTCCAACTTGCTACTTGTTCAGCATTTCCATTCATATGACCATGCCCTTGTTTTGCCTTCTGCTTCCTTGTTGATGTGAATTTTTTCAGATTTTTAGGATGGGTGAAAGACTTCCAGAGAGCCACCTGCATCTTCCTGAGAGTGCCACAGGGCAGGTGGGGAAAAGGCAGGTCTGAGCACATGTGCACAAGGACATCACCCCAGAGGACACCACCTGCCAGAAGTGACAGGAGGATACTGGGAGCATTGGGAAGGGACTAAGAAAATAAGGGGGAAAAGATAAAAAAAAAAGTAGAAAGGTGAAATGAGGAACTATAGGCAAGAGTGGAAGAAAATGAGGGGTAACAAGCTGGGATTTTCATTGCACAAAAGTTTCCAAAGGAACAAAGTGAGCAGTGGCACTATCACCTCTCCTGAAAGAGGCACACATGGATGTATCAATAATAAATTAGAAGGGCAAAACCAGGGAACAGCATCTTCAGGTTTGGGATGCTCTGCATGAATCACCTTCACAATGTAGTACAGTTACCTCGATATTTAATAATTTTAATTACGTTTCCTCAACACCTCATTTTAAAAAGCAACCAAAAAAACCCACACAGATAATTTTCTTTGTCAGTATTTGTCATAGAAATAAATTAGATTCACTCTGCACAAATTCTGGTCTAGTCCCAGGCAGACAAAATCCCATAGCCCAGAGGTGACACACAAATATTTGTCATCAGGAATGGCATTTTATAACTCCAATCACCAAAAAGATGTCATTTTCCTCTACTGCCTCTCCCCATGGACAGTTTGCTGATAACACCAACAGATTTTAGCTACAGTGAAAGCTGTAATTGCTATACACAAGATCTTACCTGGAAGTGATCCATGAACTACAGAAAGATGAATGAGTGACTCGGGAGGTGGAAAAAAACCAAAAGAGCACAGGTATTGTAGGGAAGAGGTAACCCTCCATCCCATCTAAAACAGACACAACATCTGAAAGGTGGGCCAAAAAAGATGCCATTCTTTAAATGAAGGGCTGCTGGGTCATTCAAACCTCTGAGGAATTTTAGCAGCAGAGCAAATATTTCAAGTGAAGACAAGACAGCAAGGTGTGTAATGATGAGATTGAGAGCTGGCAGGACATAACCAGCAGGAGAAGAAAATGTATAGCAAGGAGAGACATTAAGAAAGCAGAAAGGCTTTGGAAAACAGAGAAACTTTGATGTGTTAAACAGAAAGACCCAACATGCTACACAAGATTACTGCCATAGCATTAGACACCCATTGAAGACTGGCATTATTTCTGATCACACACAAATAAAGGTACAGTTTTAATTAGAGAACTAGAGTTAGTTAGAACTAGAGAACTCTCTGACCTGAAATCCAGTCACCCAAGGAAAGACTCCTCTTGAAAGCCACAGCCTCATGACAGACCTATCAAGTGTCAAAGGCAACACCTAAAATCACATTTTTACAATGAAGAGCCTGTTGCTGGCACATGTAGAAATTTTCTGCTCTAATGGTCTGGTGCTCTCACAATTAGATGGAGCTGCAAGCACTCAAGCTGCCTCTCAATCCAACCCCACACCCAGAAGGGAAATGTGAACATTTGGGGACATGTCCCTCACTACCTCACCTTCCAGGAGCACTAACAATAACTCCCATTCTTTTTATGAACTTCAAGTTACTCTGCTGATCCCTGGGAAAGTTAATTTTTGCTCTCTAACCTTCAAAAAGGACACAGTTTGTTGACAGTAAATTTCACACCACACATGAACATAGCTTGAAAGATTTTTATGAGGCAGCAGGATTAATCTCCTAAGGAAATGTGAACAGCTGGGTGGTTTTTATTTACTCAGAAATACTGAGACAAACCTGTGGTCCTCTCAATTTTCGGAAATACAAAGACTCTTCAAAATAATTACATGAAGTGGTTTTGGTTTTGCAGCTAAATATTTTGAGATTATTTTTCAGCCTCACAGGCACTGATTTTCAGCATCAGAGTCAAGACACATTTATTATATTACATGCATAAGCCATATTTTATACTAAAAACAGGCTTGCATTCCAAAATAATGATGTTTATACTGATGAAAATCTCATTAAATATGAAAGCCACAGGAAAAATGGAGAAGATGCTGATTTTCTTTATCTATTAGAAGTGGTGCTGATTGCTTTCAGAGCTGAGAGAAATGCTAGTTTCACACAGCTAAACGTATTCTCCATAATCCATTTATCCCTCACTGGAGTTACAGTCGTTTGCCTTCCAGCAGGCAGGAATTGCCCCGTGCTGCCACCGGGAGGCACAGTCAGATTTTACAGCTTGCAATTCCTTCATTTATGTCAGAACAGCCTGCCTGAAAAATCTGACTATAAGATATATTCAGCTTTGTTTCAGCAGAAGATGTGAAAAAGTTATTCAGTGATTTAAAAATTCCAAAATTCTATCCACACAAAATTATGAAAGCAATCCACTGCCAGAGTAGATTTTAGCTATTTCAAGTTGAAGTGTGAATTCAGTTTGACATGAAGGGGCCACCCACAAAAATCTTTTTATGATGGATTTTTTTTATGATGTCCTATAGGTGGCTACAACCAAATACAGCATTAACCACTTCTAGTAGCATAGAAAGCAATTTTCTTAGTAAAAAATACAATTATATTCTGTTAATTGGAGAGCAGAAGATGAATGATCATTTCATTAAAAGCAAGCGTGGAGTTTTTAATTGCAATTTTAATGCTATAGGCTATAAATAGATCTGAATTCAATGGCAGAAGTGTTGCTGCTATAAATTATTTTGACTTCAATTATGCTTAAACCACTTAGAAAACAAACTATTACTTGATAAAGAGACTTGGTGCAGCTTTTACAAAGTTGCAGCCCCTTTAAATTAATTTTCAACTCAAGTCTCTTCCACAGTAAGATAAAGAGGAGGAAAAAGACTTAAAAATGTTTGAATATGAAAGAATAACAAGAATCTGGACACTGTCAGGAGCCTCTCACTTAGAGAGAACTGTGAGAAGTGGTTTTTGTGAAAGGGATCCATGACACTCAATAAATGCGAGTACAATGGCAGGCATTGCTCTGTGCAGCCATGGGGTTTGGGGATTGAACCCACGCATTGGGCTGGGCTGGCCCAGGGGGTCTGAGCTCTTCCTCCAAAATGCAAGCCCAGAACAGATGTGCCCAGGGTCAGGGTCTGCTCCTCGTTCTGCTCTGCCTTGAGGCAGGAGGAGAAGTCTGGAGTGCACATGGAGTAACTGCTGGAGCACACAATCCACAGGGAACCCGGCCAGGAGCCTCACAGAGCTTTCACAGCCACACCTGTGGCTCTCTGGAGCTTTCAGAAACTTTGTAAAAAAAATAAAATAATGCAGCACCCCAGACTAAAGTGAACTAATTCAGGACACTAAAATGCAGCCATTTTATTTTATCACTTTATCAAATCCCATAATGATTTAAATAACAGAAATACGATACATAGCTTCCATGCAGAAAGGTAAGTGTGGGTACAAAATCTGCTTCCTCCCAACTGAAACAGTGCATTCTGTATTTAGCTAAAACAACTTCCAAAACTGCTTTGATAAATGCCATTAAGAAAATATGTGGTTTAGGAGAGAGATAATCTAAAGATGATTCAAACCAAGTGTGGTACTATTGCTGAATTGCTAAGAAACCTGATAGCAAAAGTACCATATTTATAATATTTTAGGACAAAGTATTTCAAATTAACTTCTAAGTAGAATAACCAATTGCTATGAAACAGAAAAGCTGAAGAAAAAGATGTAATAGGTTATCAGTTGGGGGTCTCCCTGTGTAGCAGGGAGCAAGTGATGTAGATTAGTGTTTTCGAAAATTTATCTAAATAAATATGAAGAGAGACAGATTGGCAGCCATCTGCAATTTACCACAACATCCAGAGGAGTTAAGTACTTAACTTCCATCACAGTCAGCAGGAGTTGGATGTTTAATGTATTTGGATGCTTTAGAAAATCACATTAGGCACCTAAATGTGTAAAGTGCATAAATATCTTTCACTTTACAGCCTTTAGTTTTCAAGTGCCTTAGTCCTGTAGTTCTCATATGGGAATAACTGTGTTTGCCTAACTCATGGGGGAATAGGAAAAAGCAATGGAGACTGTGAGGGGTTTGGCTCCTGCAGCAGTGGTGTATAAATGCCATGGAGTAGACAGCCATATGTTCTGAATAAGTTGCTAAATAATTCCCATTTACCCTCTGGACTCTGGTTTCTGGCTGGGACTGCACAACGTTCCTCTGTGTTATTCCTGATAGCACCCTCACATCCAGTCACCCTTCTGCCCTCAGTCTCTCCTTCCTATGAAATCACCAAGTGAAAATATCCACTCTGAAATGTCCCCTCCTGTCGCTTTTCACGGAAACAAAGATAATACAGGTACTTCAGTACCCTTCACACTGCGACCAATCTGTTTTGAATACCTCCTCACAATTTCTACAGACTCAAGCTTTTTTCTTTTGCTTTAACATTTGTATAATTCTTTTCCAATCTAATAACAAGCTCTCCATCCCACTAACAGTAATAACCATCAGCACCCACCCACACCTTCCTCTCAGAGTCCAAAAAGGCAACAAACTAAACTCTAACAAACTTGTAATTGTAATTGTCATGACAAATATTAATAAAGCTTTAGGTTGCCATGATTAATCAAAGTATTTGAGATCAAACTAACTTATGCACTTAAATTGTCCAGTACTGTTTTAAGTATAAAACCAATCCAACAAGTAATTCACAAAAAAACCAATTCTGCATACTCCAGAGAAGGCAGGTGTCCATTACACAGTAATTATTACACAGCTGCTATAAATGCTCAATAAAGAAAAACTATCTTGAAAGCCCATCAGAAGTGCTCCCACACTTAAAGCTCATGTGTTGTACAACACTGAATTAAGCCTCCTCTTGGTAAGCTTCATGTTTCTTGAAGTGGAAATTCCATGAAGACTGTAATAGTATTTTAGGGTGCTCCCTAAGTGGTGCCTATTGTGGCATCATTGGCCACCTCTGCTGATCCCAGAACTGTCCAGCAAAATATATCCTGCTTGGAATAGCTCAGGAACTGCTGAACCAGGAGTATGCTGAACCCCACACCCAGGGCCATCAAGCATGCTTGATGGTGGGGTCAGGTAGTCACAGGTCACAGTTGGTGAGGAAGGGCACCCACATAGTTTTAGAGTTGAGCAATTTCAACATTTCCACTGGATATTTAAAATTATTACACTAGCAGCCATTTGAAACACCCTGATACAAACTTAAGAAACCCGGCTATTGCTCCAGAAGAAAATTCTCCACTGTGATAAATCTACATGTAAATGCTTTGGCAAAATATATAACATTTTTCTCCCCATAGCGTTTACTAGCTTAACATACTTTCTCCCCATTTGGTTTCTTTCAGTCTTCTGCTTTCTTCCAGAAACAGAGGAACATTTATGTTCATCTTCCCTCTCTGCTCCTGCCAGCAGCACTAAATCAAAGGCAGGAAAGCACATCGTAAATAAATGCTATTATTGCTAGAACAGTGCGAAAAACACTGTTTCAGTTCAATGACCAAAAAAGATGAAAAATTAATTTCAGGTCATCCCAAACTGAACAAGGCTTCCTGGGCCAGCAGGTTTATTCCTCTAGAGCTTCTTGGTTTTGCATTTTCAGCAAATTCTCTAAGTACACTCGTAATATTTATGTCAAGACCATTAATGAATATATTAAACAAGTCTGAAGCACTCCATTTTTTTTCCTGACCCATTTATTATAGAGTAGAATGGTTCAGGTTGGAAGGGACCTTAAAGATCATCTTGTTCTGACTCCTCCTGCTGTGGACAGGGACTTCCACTGTCCCAGATTGCTCCAAGCGCTGTCCAGCCTGGCCTGGACACTTCCAGGGATGGGGCAGCCACAGCTTCTCTGGGCACCTCATTGCCCTCCCTCACAGGGAAGAATTTCTTCCTTGTACCAAATTTAAATCTACTCTCTTTCAGATTAAAACCACAACCCCTCGTCCTGTCCTGATAAAAAGTCCAGATGTTACCAGCTGGACTGGCCACCAGACCAGCCCACTGGCAGCCAGATGAGCATTAGTGGGGAGAGGCTTCTAAATACCTGCCACATCAGTAACACTTAAGTTACATAGCTATTTTGTTAGTTTTTTCACTCAGTGCAAGCTGGACTTGCATTTGCATTTTCCTCAGTCTACAGCACCAGGGCAGAGGATGAGCTGTCCCACACAACCTGTGTTCCCACGCTCTCCAGCCAGTTCCTGCCCCAAAGCTGAGGAGGGGACAGTGTTCCCTGAGTGTCTCCTCTTGTGGTCTGCCAGAAACAGTCTGAGGCACACACCTCAGTACCAAGGGTTCCCCAAATTCCTGAGATTTGTGCCACTTTCCCCAGTGCTGGCAGTGTAGGGACCCTGAGGAAAGGTCAGTTCTGCAGCCCCACCCAGGCACAGCTGAGACCCCTCAGGGAAAAGGTGTTTGAAAAGGGCAGAACACTGCCCAGCAGTGAGGGCAAAGTGTGGAAACCAGCCCTGCAGCACCTGGGACAGGCAGGGGGAGCAGCCCCAGTGCCTGGGTGGGTATTCCCCTACAGGAGCCACAGAGGAGCCAGCAGACACTTCTTGAGGCACTGGGTCCATGGAGAGCCTGTTTGAGTGCTGCCCTGGTGTTTGTGAACATCCAGTGTCTGGGGATGAGAGCATTAAAGTGCAGCCCAAAGCCTTCCTCAAGCTCTTACAGGAACCCTCTGATGGGGAAAAAAACCATATATTCAGCTAATATTCAAATGAGCTGCCAATTGAGACTGAGCATGTGACTGCTCAATTTTCTTTCCTCGCTTCTGCTCTCTTCCCCTCCCTGTCTCACAAGGAGGGTTCCTTGCTTCGTTCAACCCATTAGGTTTTTGTTCTTGCACACAGAACAGCTCAGGCAAGACACAACCAATGCTGGTCATGAGAGAAATTATTAAAAACACGACACGTATTCACTCTCTTGTAATCACAAAACCTGGTCCCTAACCTTAAAAGGTGACAACAGTCAGAATAAGAAGGCCTGACTGCACCTGCTGTACAGTAAAAGCCTGTATCCCACAGGGAAATCAGCTCCCTGCCAATACCTGGCATTCCTGCTATTAACCCCCTGGAGAAGGGCCTTTCCCTCTGTGCCACTGAACTTCCTGCCTGTCACCATAACCAAGGTCACACAATCCTTCCTGTGGGACATCTCAAGCCTTACTGACAGTCCCTTTTACCTTTGCCTCATCAGCAAATCCACCACCATGCTCACATCTGTGCCAAGGTCTTTCACAAAAGCACCACTGATCCCAAAACCAGCCAGGGGGAAGCTGCAGCACAGCCCCACAACAGCAGCCCTGGCTCCACCACAGGCTGATGGCTCCTGAAGCCTCCCAGGTTTCACAAACATTTGGGGTTTTCAGCCACATCAGTTCCCAATGGCTTAGCTCACTGATTTAGGGTTTTCAGCTGCAGTACTTTCCAGTGGCTTCTCAGCTCCTTGATGTGGTTTACTATGCACCAATAATGTTATCAGTGCTGCTTCAATATTATTTATTTATAAATAATTATTTATTAAATATATAAGAATATGTTATATATAAATATATTTATTCTGACTTTGGTTAGGTCTTCCACCAATGGTGAACTAAGCCCAGACAGGAATTAAACCTGTTTTCCATTAACAAATCAAAACAACATTTTCTTCCCTGAAAATACTGAATTCTGTTATTTAAACTGCCCAACTTTGCTCTGGCATTTGTTAATTTATCTGAAAGTAAGGAACATTTTATGATTTTATATCTAAGAAAATCTAGTCAATCATTTTTTACATACTTTCACTGAGCTAATTCTTTACAACCAACTAAATTCTGGGTAAGATAAACACACAGATGGTACGTGAGCCTAAATCTTCCTACAAAACTACACTGAAATTGTTTCAGACTGCAGCTATACTAGAACACTCCAGAGGAGCTTTGTCCTTTCTTGGCTCCTAGCAAGCACCAATCATAAAAAATTTTGATTTTTAAGCTTCAGAAATAAAGGGCAGCAGACAAATTTACCAGTATCTGGACTTGCAGAGAGTTAGGTGTGAAGCTACACCAGGAGTTCAAACAGCAAACACCTGTGCCTGCCAAACAGCCCTGTCCTTCCCTGAATTATTCTATAGTTCAGAGTAAAATCAACATTGTATTATAGGTCACAGCACACAAATTCTTGAGAAAGAATATTGAAATGGAAGCTTTCACCTTCAGAACTAAAGCAAAAGTTAAAGTTTTCAGTAAATCAAATGTTCAATTCTGTTATCTTTTTATATGACCCACAACCAAAAAACAGATACCTTATCTCTTCAGCAGCCAGATAATCTTACTCGGCTTTATGAGAATTTTTTTCCAAGCTAGAAGCATCAAGTTTACATATAATAAGCTATCCTTGTTATCTTCCTTATCATAGGCCTCTATAAGACACCACAAAGAACTGGATTTTTCCCATTGCCTCTTAAACATATCAGTATTAGTGACAGAAGTTTGGCTTAGCTACCAGAAATCATATTCCTCTGTCACTGCATTTTTAAATGACACACAGCCTCCACAATCTGCATTCACAGAATTCTAAGCACATTTAAGCTAAAAATTATTTGCATAGTTGCATTTAAATTGGTTATTTTGTCCCACTTCTAGTGCAGTATCAAAAGACAAGGAATTTCACCCAAACAAGCCCTGAATGTCATAATAACAATATCTGTCCTGCTCACTCTGCACTACAATAACCCTTGCCTCAAACAGGTCCACACTAAAAAGTTTTTTCCAAGAAAGTAGAGAAGAAATCTTACAAGAAACTCTGCACTGCCTACACCGCATTTTGTAGATTATTTTGCTTGAGCACAAATGAAAAAGAAATGTAGAATAATTTTGGGAAAGCTACTGAAAGTAAAAAAAAAAACAAACCTGAATCTGGTCTAACACACAGTGGTAGGAATCAAGTACTTTCCCAACTACCAGTTTTGATAAAATAGAATAACAAAACACAAAAACTGATGTGGAACATTTGTTCTGTACCTTAGAAGATCACACGTGCTCACTCAAGCAGGTCTAGCCCAGGCAGCAGGAAGGACCCAGAGATTCCCCAGGAATTTTCTGGTTCAGGGACAGCGACAACAGAACCTGAGGATTTTGCACCAAATTCTGCCCCATGTCAGCAAAGCTGCCCACCAGGAGAAACTGCCCTTGGTGAACAGGCCTGGAGGGAAATGGCAAAGCACCCTCAGAACAAGGTTGTACAGTGGTTTGCCAGCTGATCCCCACTAGCAAATTAAACTGATAATGGGGAACAAGGCAGGGAGCAAGCTTGTGATGGGCACTCCCTGAGCAGGTACAGGAGGAGAGCCTGGCTAATTAATGGTAACATTAGCTAATTAAGCACAGTGCTAACACCTGGGTACCACAAGCTGTGCAGTCAGAAGGTAACTTACCTTTATTGATGCCCAAACAGGGTGGAAGATAAACATTTGTTGTCATGGAGGAATTACACACATACTGTTTGCAGATCAAAAGTACTTTAAATCTCTTGTTAGCCTGTCATTTGACAAATTAATTAATTTATCAAGACATTGTCCAGTCTAAACCTTAAGTCATATTTTTTTCTGCCAAAAATCACAGATCAAAGGTTTAACTGAAAATTTAACAATGAGACAACTCTTATAGCCAGACCACTGAATTTTCAGCCATGGGTATTATTTTTATCATTCAATTGTGTATGAATTTGAACTATAATTTATGGGCATCATATCCTTTTTAACTGCTTAAATAATAGCCTGGGCTCTGCAATTAAAATTATTCTGAATACAGTGATCAAATTTAGCATGTTGGATGTGGCAGTCTTGGGCATTGTTTTGACCTTAATCTGCAATACTTATTCACAGTATAGCATAAAAAAGCAATGTTCTTTTTTCAAATTTTAGAATATTCTGAAGCAAGTTAACCAGGACATCCCTCTAAATTACCAGGTGGAAATTACTTAAAAATTTGAAGAGTTCCTAATTAAATATATAAACCATAGAATTTAAGAATGCTTTGGAGGGGATCCTAAACATCACCCAGTTCTAATCCCCTGCCATGGGAAGGGACATCTTCCACTATCCCAGGTTGCTCCAAACCCCATCCAACCTGGATGAAAATTTCCAGGGATGGGGGAGCCACAGCTTCTCCAGGCAGCCTGTGCCACGGCCTCGCCTCCATCACAGTGAAGAATTTGTTCCCTATATCTAATCTAAACCTATTCCCTTTCAGTTTGAAGTCATTCCTCCTTGTCCCATCACTCCATGCCCTTGTAAAAAAGTCTCTCTCCAGATTTCAATTACACAATACAAAAAAAAAATCAACTTATATACACTAAGTTTTTAATAAAATTCCAGAACTATTACTCGTTAAGAAAACATTGCATGAAGTTGCTAGTTACAATGTGGTATAATGAATGAAAACATTTTTAGCAGCTCTGTTTGCACAATTTCCTTAATTTTGTCAAGAGAAAAGAAGCAAAAAAAAAAAAAAAAAACCAACCACTTTTTCATTAGAAGAAATTATTTCCTTTTTTCCAATCTACATGAAAGCAAGCACATTGCTTTGTTGCCACAGTTACCAGATGACTAAGTTGTCCTTACAAACTTACTCCACAAAAATAAAGTAGTTGTTCTTTCCCCCTTGAAATGCTTCTTTGATGTGTGTTCAAAGGTGGGTGAGCAGGTGGCAAGACTGTTAAATGCTCTTCCCTGCTCCTTCTTTTTCCAGAGCATTGAGCCACAGACACATTTATAAAACAGCAAATGTTGTCCTGCGTGGGTAGAAAGAAATGCTCCAGCTAGCAGAGGAAACCCTTATCCTTCAAAGCATTATTTCCTAAACTAGCACATGTAAATCACCTCACAGAATCAAGAGGCACACCCAAACACACGAGAGAGAACTGGGCAGCAAAAGCAGAGGAGCACAGCTGCCATTAAAGATTTACAGAGTTTCATAAAAGGGCCAGCACTGCCCGCAGAGAAGCCACTTAGGCAATCTCTGGCCAGCTGAGACTCAAGCAGAGCCTGTTGCTCCTCTCAAAAAATATTGAGCATATTAATTCCACTGTTGGTGTCTCCCCTGAAGCTGTCAGCCAGAGGGGAGCTGCCTTTTTGTAGAAAATATTGGAATTTCTAATGAAAAACAAATTCCCACGTGATTTCTGTTATTTTTTCCCAAACATTAACACAATGTTCACACTCTATGGCACGGAGAACAGGAGCCATGCAGCATGGAATCTGAAGGTGTTTCTTCAGCAAACATTCGCCTGCTCTGATGTGCTGCCCAAGGACCAGGTACCCATAAACCCCACAGATTTTCCATGTTTAAAAACTAGTGAAACAGATGGAATTCAAGGCAAAACATGAAGTGCAGTGAGTCTAATTTTCATCTGGTTAAACCAGGGAAGTCTTCACTGAGTTCAGAGACCTCAATTTACACCAAGAAGAGTAGATGTACTTTAGCACTTTTTAGTCATTTTGCTAGCTTTTTCTCCTATGCTTGCTGACTGTTAAACCCATTTCAAAAGAAATCAAAAATTCATCACCCATAGGCAGGGAAGATGATAGTGATACACAAATTTATGTGTATCATTTATGACTTTTGATACCAGTCTAGGTGTGACTAAATTTGATGTAAAAAACCACATGCAATCAGTGAGTAATCCCAGAACCTCAGAAGGTTTGGTTTATCCAGTTTTTAATTATGAAGTTCTACGTAAGCAGATAAGGACAATGGCATCAACTTGTTAGAAAAATGCACAGTTGTTGGGTTAATTACCATAATTTTAAAATACTAATGAATAGTTAAATTTTTTGCACAGAGTTTAATGCTAAATTTTTCAAACAAGATGTCTGATACATCTGGAAAACAAAGTTCTAATTAGATCAAATTGTATTTTATTTTACTTCATTACCTACTTGTGCAGCTTTCCTTTTAGATGAAAATTTGTTCACCTAAAGGAGGACAGAATTTTCTCCACAATTTATCTTTTATAGTCTACAAACCATCCTGCATGCAATAAATTCAGCCGCTTTTCTTTTTTTTTTTTTTAATCCGAAGGGAAATACAGATTCTTTTCAGTAAAGTGCAAGAAATATGTCAGGCTTTTCTTCTGGATATTTCCATGACAGAACAGGTCATTCAACCTATGAGCAAAGGTCACTGGAGAACCCGGGGAAAAGAAATTTCTGCAAGGTCATGTCTAAAAACTTAGAGTGCACTGTTGACTTAGTGACAGCAGAGACTTTCACAGAGCTCTTTGGTGGGAGGAGGTGAGTTGCTTTCTTTAGCTCAACAGCATTTCCAGGAAATCCACATTCTCTTCTTGTTTTATGCTGAGGCTTTATATTTCTGCATAACGAACTTGAAAAACTCAAGTGCTTTCAGGCATTATCTATGTACTGAATCATACTCATTTAATAGGCAAGCATTTCTTTTCAATATTTTGTAAATGTTTTATTTCAATTCAGTTTATTTTTAGAAATACATTACTCACCAAACTGAATCACAAGAGGATACTGAATGTGGGTTTTTTTACAAAATTGTTTAAATAAAATATTCCCACAGTTTCAAAGCTTTTCCTCGTATTTCATGAGCAAAGCAACACACTGAAGAGAAACCTTTCCCTTTTGGACAAATCAGTATTTTCCAATTACAAAGTCTTGTTACAAAATATCTGATTTTCAGCAGCACCAAATGCCATAGATTTTAATGGGACATTCAGTTAAAAGCAGGTCAAATAGGTTACCAGCTTTCAGTGGTATTTCTGAAATGGTTTTTCTTTTGCCATGCAAAACCATCCAAGTTCTGCAGTATTCTGTCCTGCAACTTTGGCCATATCACCTGTCACAAAAGCATGCTCTGACAGAAAAGGCAGAACAGCCACAGACTCCTTCTGAACACCAGACAGATCTAAGTGTGGCCAGCAGGCTCAGTCAGTGCCCCCAGACCTGCCCTGCACATTGTCAAGGACAGATCTGTGCATTTCCTTCCCCACAGAGCAAAGATACTCACCCCAAAATGATGTTATAGTCCAAAGCAGCTGAATTTGTATTTGGGCACCCCTGGCAGCCCTCACCCTTGGTGGGATTTTAAAAAGCACAACAGTACTTTAAATGTACCCCACTGATTTTCAACAGAGTGTAAATCACACCTGTGATTTTTGGAGCTCCGGACAAATAATTGTTTTGACAACACTTTCTCTGTGCTATTAAAAAGCCAGTTTAAAAAAACCCAGAGAGTTAATGCATCACCAGAAACTAGAATTGTAGAATTGCACACTTTTTTAGCAATAAACATTTACACCAAACTGACTCTCTGGAAATTTCATTCTCTTAATTTCTTTTTGATTTAAAATGACAGAAGAAATCTAAAAATATGGGAGGAATACATAATCTGATCTCCTCTTCTTATCCTTCTAAGGAAGAAAATAAATGTTAGTAGAAAGCTGGTGCAAAGAAACGAAGAAACCATGGAGAGTGATTGGTGGCAGATGTGAGCACACCCTCCCACAGTGGTACCACCAAAGCAAGGTCAGGGACTCGGCACTTGTGCCAGTAAATGCTGCCACAAATCCTGACCACCAACACAAGGAACCACAGGAGGGACCCTTTGTTGTAGTTGAGTTTAGGAACAGCAAGAGAGGTGACACAGACTCCGTGATTCAGAAGGCATAATGGCTTTTTTTATTAATAGGATATCACATTCTTATAGAGAAGATCGTGCACCTCAGACCTGATTGGTCTTTAGGAGACTCCTTGATTAAATAGGGAACAACTCCTTCTTGTAAACATCCTGCACAACACCAGGTGCAAGGGATAAGATAGTAATTGTTTTAATTCTTTTCTCTAAGTTTCCCAGACTGAGTTACCTCTGTTCTCTCTTCCGAAGAACTGAGAATAACCACAACCCTTTGGCTGCCTTTGAATCGTGTTTCATCACCTTCCAAACCTCATTGCCACATCCAGAGGGAACCATTGCATCCCTTGCATGGCCCCAGCAGACAACTAGAGGGGAGTAAAACTGCAGGGGTTTGTCACATTTTTCAGAGAAATGTTTTAAGTCGCTCTGTAAGGATGCTGAGCTGAACAAGGGAACGAGAGCTGCCTGCGCCATGGCTCTGCCAGGCAGTGAAATAACTCCTGTTCTTCCAGGGTCTCTGATGCTGCCTGTCCTCTCTCTCTTGTAAAAAACTGGGAGACGACCCAAACCCTTTCACAGCCATTTGGGGCAAAAACAGGACCCTCCCTTAGCTCTTCCAGCCACCAGGCAAAGTTTGGGGTGACGTGCAGGGCCGAGTTCCGAGCACAGACAAGTTTTCTGTGTGGATCACAACAGGACCACGTCATGTGGTGATCATGGCCTGGGGACTTGAAGGGACTTGATTTTGTAAACAAAATCGTTTACAAAATTGAAATAAATGTGTCAATCCTATCACAGTGTCCAGAGAACTGGAGACAGAGAGTGCTGGCCCGTCTAAGCAGTAGTTACCTGCACTTCCACCCTGCACAGTCTCTCCCAGACAGTGTGTCTTTCATCTCCTCCTGTTTCTGAGATGACTGTGTGCCCACAGGAGTGTTTTGGAGTGATCTTAAAGTGCTTTTAACGGGTAACACGCGGAAATAAATAATTCAAGATTTTCTCAAGTGTTTCTTTAGTGTCTCAGCTTACATATAGAGAGTGCTTTTATGGAGTGCTCACCTGTACAATGGGTTGTGCTCTCTGCTAAGCGTTTTGCCCAAATGACTTTCGAATGCTCTTCTAACACAAAGATAGTAGACTTTTATAGCCCTACTGTGATCACACCCCTGCTAGGCAAGGGATCTAAACTACTAGACACAATTACTGCCATGGTTTCTAGGCAAAAGTACACATGCTTTATCATTTAACACGCAATATTACCTGAGTTTTTAATAAACTGTGTCTAACAGGAATAGTATATGGGAATAAAAAAGAACTGAGAATTTTTGAAATAACCAGGCAAGATTTAATAATACCAAGAGACAGTAACATAATAAACATTAAAGACCTGAAATTACAGCTGCAAGCATATCCCACAGCACCAACAGGTAATGCCAAAGTGTGTTAAATTAGTCATATCTGCTGAGAATTATTTATAATAGAATTGTGTATTATATGATATTGAGTGGCTGTGGTACTTTCTGATTATCCCTCCCTGCTAACACATGATCCACATCTAAAGAAATACACATTTTCTCCTGAAAATGCTGGATATTCTGCTGCCAAGTTTTCTTTTAAAATACTCATTTTTAACACTTGCATGTATGCTCAGGATCAGGCGGTAAAAGCAATTTACAGTTAACACATTCTGTGATGTTTTTCTGACATTTTCTGTAAAAAATACTCATGACTAAAGATTTCAGTAGCTACTGATATGGTTTATAATCCCTTAAAGTTTCACAGGATAGCAGTCCTAAAAAGAGTGTTTTAAACCTCTTTTTTTTTCTTCCTCTCTTTTTCTTTATAGCACAGCCCAGGAACTCAGCCTTTAGGAGAGAAGTCTGGCTGGTGGCATCAAAATTAAAGCTTTCACGGTATATTAACGCGTCTTGGAGGGCACAGACTACTGTACAACTGAGATAAAATTAAACATCTTGGTCCAGGGATGTTCAACAGTTTCACTTTAGGTGACATACAGTATGGAGACTATTTTTATCTCTGGGTTAACAGCCTGCTCTTGTAGGAAACTCCTTTGCTTCTGTGTCTCACCAGCACATCCACTCCTACCCCACGCAAGAGGCAAGGGTGGATCTTGGGGGGTGAATCCTGTGGACTAAAGCAGATTAAAATTTCAACTGACTGGTGTAAGGTCAGAGGAACAGGGCCAGGGTCTGTGCACACCAAACTGAGCATTTACACTCCCCCTGTGCTGCAGCCTGACCCAACTCACCAGTTACACAACAGTAATTAAACACATTTCAAAGCCGGCTGCATACAGGAGATGGGACTGCATGACCCTCCAAGCACCACATTTAAAACACTGCAGAATAATGTGAATATATGGTTTTGAAAAAGTGAAGACAGATAAAATAATGAAGACGGTAGAAGATTTAAGTTGGGTGGTTTTACTCATCCCTTCTCAGGATATAAAAATAGTTGGCACAGATCAAAAAGGCAGCAAATCATCCTCCCAGCACCAACAGTGCTGATTTGTCCCAGCAAGGAACAGAAATGGCTGTATGGAAAAGACCTTGCAACACAGGGAGACTGGCCAGCCTGCTGGGAAGACCTGACACCTTTCCTCCAAAGCTTTGAACTGGTTTTAATTGACCATACAGAAATTTTCTTCCCCTCTGCCTGGTAAGAAAGAGTTGTTTACAAACTGCACCCTCTCTTTTCTCAGCGCAGTGCTGCTCTTGTCAACCCAAGACACATTCTCCTATTCAGCCTTCCTAAATTTCACTGATAGATGTACCAACTGTAACCTGGTGATAAGGTTAGTGGTTAGAGTCTATTAAACATTTCTTGAAAACAACCTTTTACTGAGCTAATGAGCTTCCAGTTCCACCTGGGCTTACAATTTACATATCCAAAAATCCTATTTGACTGTATGTTAGAGTGAGAGATTTATGTTTCCTTTTCCAGTAGATTCTGGCATAATATCAGAGCAAAGTAACATTAAAAATAGGAAACTAAATTGTACTGTATTGTTGATCCATTGCAGGATGAAAGCTTATTTGCACATGGTAAGGTAGCTTGCACTTTTTGCTTTCACCAGAAGCAGCTGAAACCAGAAGCTAACTTATAGGCAGGATGATTTATAACACATTGTAGTGCCAGCCTGTCAGCTGACTGCTGTAGAAATAGTTTATCTACACCTGAGGTTTGGCACCTCTTCTCCCACTTTGTCTCACCTCAAAATGCTCAGAGACCACATTTTTCATGCTCTCCTGCTTTTGCTGCTGCTGCTGACAGGAACAAAAGCTGCAGTGCCAGCTGGTTTTCATACATTTAGGTTTCAGAAGACATTGTGCTAATTCCTATAAGGTACTTACAAATGCAGAGAGTAAAAATCTCGTATGTTGGTAACCCTAGTTTGTTATCCTGAAACAAGTCTCTGGTGGCACACAATTATTTAAGGATTGCCCACATGCTTTATTGTCTGGGTTTTTTTTTTATTTTTATTTGTCTGTTTGGGCTTCAGCTTTGGGAGCACTCAGAAGGTGAGGAAATGGCTTCACTGGGGCAAACTGAGAGCCCAGAGAGACAGACCCATTTGAGGGGAACATGGGGCTCAGCAGGGACGTAGCCCACATTGCAGGGAATGGTCCTCAAGTCTCTGGGTGGCCACAGAACGTTTCTCCCCACAAGCTCTCAAAGTATGGCAAACGTTCTGAGAAAACCCTTTTTTCCTAATAAACCCCCTCTGTAGCTGTAGGTAGTCCCTCACTCCAAGCATAATTTTGATTTCTCATTAAAGTACCTGTGGAAGCCCAGGTTTCCCTCCTGAAGAAATACCCCCAAATGAAAGCACTAAAAATACCCTTAGTAATTTGTACATCCATTTCTTGACATTTTTCAGTAATTCCATCCACCACTGTTTCTCCATTTTGCCTGGCAAGAGCCGTAGGGATCTGACTACAATATCACTGTTGATCACAGCCAAAAAAAGTCTGTATGGGCACTTTTAATCATATTGTTCTAAAATTACTTTTGTGCTATGATATGTTCTTTGCATTTCAAAGCAAATCCATATTTTAAAATTAAGCCCATGCTTTAAGGCTTTCACCAAGGGCATTTCTCTAAGCCATTTACAGGCAGTCGCAACTTTGACTGCAGAGAAACATTTTTAACCACGAGGATGAGTTACATTACTCACTTAGCTCAGTGCTGCTCTTTATCTGGCTCCCATTTTTGTGTTGGATCAAACCCTGAATGCCACAAGACAAAAGGAAGATAATCAGATTGTTGTTTTGCATTATTTGGCCTACATGGTAATGCCATTCAAATGCATTTAGTAAAACCTTTTTGTTTAGATGTATCACAAATCTGCAAATAAGTTAGTGCTTGCTTACAAGCTTCATAAATCACTTTCCTCTCTGTATGCCTTTTTTTTTTTATGCTGTTTAGGACGTAGATAATGTCTACTTTGGAGGGCCCTTGTGGACAAAAGCACTTACTGACGTGGACTTAAAAAAAAAAAAAAACAAACCAGTAACCTGAAAATTTAATACTCTGAGGCTCCTTTCAGACATGAAATAATGAGTATGAGGGAATGCCTCCAAATCCTCAAATTTTCATGTGGTTTACCAGAAAGCCATAAACTGTCTTGGTGAAAACTGGTCCCAAACTCACTGACAGTCAACTTCTAGAAAGTTCGGAGTGAACTGAATTTCAGGCTTTGTTACAAAACCCTGCTTTTGAAAAAGCACAAATGAGAATCCACAGAGCCTTAAATTCATTTTGTATCAGACTGAATTAAAGCAGCTCAGTAATTAAAGACATGAAAGTTGTAATCACTAATGACAACCATCCACAGAGCAGCTTGGGGGTGGCACTGGTGACAGCCACCTCTCTTCCCCCAGCAGATCAGCCTGGGACAAAAACATGGAGTTTGGTGACCTGGATGCTAATTTCCCCACAAATTCCTCATGGAAAGCTAATGCATTATTTGCATATATGCAAACACTGGAGGGATTTTTGTGCCCATCATTTCCATCTGCCTCTGGCTCAGCCCATCTCTGCCACCCTAGGCATAAGCAGATATTCCAGAGCACAGTTTTGCAGTATCTGTTGATGCTTTAAACACAGGCACCTCTCTAATTAGTAGCTTATTAAGGATTATGCATATGTTATTTTTAATCATCTTAAGAAATTTGGCTTCAGTTTTACTTTCCTGGACAGCTACTCAGTAGTGACACAGGACTGCCCAAAACATGTCCATTACAGCCATAGCTGCTTCCACACAAATTCTGTTGCCTTTGGAAATTTCTGCTACTTCTGAAATATTCTAAAATATTTCAACCATCTGCATTTCACTGCACCTGATATATTACTTGGCAGTGGAGGAGGTTGCCCCATTTTTAGAACTGGAAATTTGAATTGTTTTACCACAGAAGAGCAAACTCCAGATCCATGCACAGGTTGCTAATTTTTTTAAGATTTCCTTAGACTTTATCTCTCAATTAACTAATTAATTTGCTGCACATCAAGAATTAGCCCAAGACTCTTTAATTGGCATCCAACAGAGGCAACACATGGCTGCACTGGGTGGGTTGCAGTGTGATGTGATGAGTTGGCTGAAGCTGATACAGCTAGAGCACCAGCAACTCCTCCTGACATAAACCTTGAGTAGCCAGCTGAAGGGAAAACATTAAACCAATTTAATCCAATCCTGAGGCTAATTCCTCATTGGAAGCTGGAAATTATGCCACTTTTAGAAGACGAATTCTAAGTGTTGTTTCTTGCTTTTTAAGTCTCCTGTTTCTGATGAAAACTAACCAAAAATACCTTCAGGGCTGTCACGGGACTGATTCTAAAGAAAACATCATTTCCATATCCAAGAGATATCCTCAGAAGGGATCCCATGGGGTGGCTGTGTTTGCATAGACTCTAAGGCAGTAACACGAGTTTTAGAAGTCAGACTGAGTCCCAGGAAGAGGAAGGAAAATGTCATTCTATTCACAGTTTACAAAGCACTACAATTTTTATGGTATTTTAAATTTGTTTTATATCTTCAATGACAAAAGCAGCACCCTCACACACTGTACACTAGGTATTTTATCACCATTTTCGGTCAAATGAACTTTAATTAGGTTGAGGTTTTTTTAAAAGGTACTTGACATTTTCCAGTCTCCAAAGGGTTTTTTGCCTGCTACCCCTCTGCTCCTCTTTTGGAAAGGCCCACAAGACTTCTGCTGCTCATCTGTTTAATCCTACAAACTGTAACAAACTAGGGGATGGAAAGAAAATTAATGTTTATTTGTTTACTCTTAAAATGTCTTAACATCCCCCACTGATTTAAGTTGGGGGGAGGAGGGGCAGGCTGTGAAGTTTTGCTTACAGAACCAGTTTTGATATTTCTTTTAGAACAAAAAGCTTAATTTTTACAAAATAAAATGCTGAATAATGTGACCCCAAAAAATTTTGCTTATCTGTTGACCTGGAAGAAGGATAAAATATAATGTAAACATAAACATAAGTATGAAGAGATAATCACATGGGACAAAAGCAGTTTCTTTTGAGCATAGATTCTAATCTATTCTAATAAGAATTTAAGGTATGAGTGGTCTGTAAACTTCATATTTTTGCAGTTTAGCAGTGAGAAGCACATGTGGGATCAATAATGAAATAAATGCTTGTCAGTCTATCCTGAGCTTGTATCTCCTTACAGACTAGGAGACAAAATCAAACCTTTCAGCTGAATCATATCAAGTCTTTTAGATTCAATTGCATTTAATTTCCATTTACAAGGCTGTATATTCCTTTCCAAAATATTCTACATTTGCTAGTTCAGGTTTTTTACCAAGATTTGCTTAAATCATTCTTAAATGTGATCTGGAACTGTTCTGAAATAGTAAGATTTTTAAAGTCTTCACTTGGTTACCATGATCAGCCATTACTGATCATCGACTTTACTCCACAATCTGAATCTTTATCTCATTATTAGCATGGGAAATTTGACCCCAGTTCAACTCAAAAAGCTTGCAAATGATATGGTTGTGCAAAGCATGAGTACTTCTACTTAAAGTTCCATTTCTACTTTAGGGGGGGGAAAAAAACCATTAAACTTCCACTTCTAAAAGTAAGATTAATTGCAAAACATTCAAGTGCTCTAAAATATTTTTTTAAATTGAACTCTACCTAAAACTTTTACATACCCCATTTAAAAGACAAGTTGAGAAATGCTACTTATTTTCTGGACCTTCAGGGCCTTCATATGAGCCAGAACAGCATTTTTTTTCATTCAAATGTTCCTTGGAACAACACACGTGGTAGAACCCAGGGGAATAGTACTTACCCACATACAGTGTAAAAACCTGCATATTTGTTTCAATTTTTTAATGTTTTTTTGGCACATGCCCTGTCAGGAGAAGGCAGGCAGACCACACACGGAGTCTCTGACTGTTTCAAGCATTAGCTATGCTGTTTCATACCACAGGCAACAACCCTGCTTCTGAAAAGGTTTCCATCCACAGAGGAGATGGTCTTGCCATAAAATGCTACAGCTCCTGCTGGAAAATGTAGAGAGGCATATCAATTAAGTGTTTTTATATTGTTAGTTTATGGGAAATTTCATATTGTAATATCTGGGTAAAAAAATGTTGAAAAGAAGGAGAAAGAAAGGGGAGGGAGGGAAGAAGGGAAGAGANGAAGGAAGGAAGGAAGGAAGGAAGGAAGGAAGGAAGGAAGGAAGGAAGGAAGGATCTGTTGCCACATAAGAGGGAAGTCTCATAGCAATTGCTACCAAATGAATTCTTGAGCTGAAGGAGGAGTTTTCATTTCGGAATATTTTTTACTTAGAAACAACATAAAGCCAACACAAGCAAGACAGCTCTACATCCCTTTGATATGACCTCTATTTTTCAAGATCATTTAGCCTTCTGAAAGGCTATGTCTAGAATTTGCATTGCAGAAGATGTAAATAACTCAAAACATCAAGGAAACATCTTTTCTGTCTCAAAGAAACATCTGATGAAGCAACTTTAGTTTCCTCATGAACTGGCAAACCTAATTAAAGGATTCAGGATGTTATAGTGACAGATTTGGACACTAATACATATCTGAGAAAGAGGCTGGCTTCAAAGTAAACAGAGAAGCTTCTGTTCATAAATATTTAACTGAAGCATTGATACAAAAATGAGAAAATCTCCTTCATTCTATTCCCTAAGGAGCTTCTTTGAAACAAAACTACTCATTGAAACTAGCAACTTCTAATTCTCACAGATATGGGGGGATTTAATGTAAGCATTTGTTTTAAAAAAGCTTATACAAATTTCCAGTTTAGCAACACGACACGATATTTGAGTCATGGAATCCCAGAATGGTTTGGGTTGGCAGGGCCCCTGTAAATATTTCGGTCCAAGTCCCCTGCAAAGGTCAGGGACACCAGATTGCTCAAAGGTGTCCAGTCCTTCCCAGAGCTTGTGGCTACACCTTCAGCTCTGCCCCATGGCTATGCCAGACTTCAAGGTGTCCTTTTCCAGCTGTGTAAGAATTGTCCTCAGAAGCCAGGAGTGCACAGAAGGACCCAGCTTTGTCACTCCCTGCTCGCACAAACACCGCTTTTATCGTTTCAGCTGCAAGTGGTCAGTGACCCTTACACTGCTCTCAGAAGACCTTCTCAGGTCCCTTCCAGCCCTAGGAGATCTCTCAGGGAGACCTCACGGGGGGCAGGCAAATCTCATCAGCTGCTCTTGAAGGGGCTGAAGGCCCTGATGGCTCATAGCAATTACCCCTTGTCCTTAGACACCTCCCTGTCTGCCTGTCCCCCTGGTTAGCGTAGCGTAGGAAAACACATAATCCAGCACAGCTTGATTGTATGTAGGTGCTTTTATTGAGAGAGAGCTCTCCCAGGAGTCCAGGGTACGCAGACCCACAGAACTCCAACAGGGGTTTGAAATGGACATATTTTATACTTTTCCGTTATATAACTATATAATCATTAAACTTACATTGTTCCATTGTATCTATTGATTTCACCTAAGTGTGAGCCCACCGAAACATCATTTTCCATGATTCATATGTATACATAATAATTATGCTCAATTATCAGATAGTCATCACATCTAACAATCTTATCACTTCTATGACCTAGTACGTATGTCCTAGACTTTATCTCAGATCTAGTACAGGTACATTTTCTCAGGCCTAACCACCCTTTTTCCAAATACTATATCCATAATTTTAGAAACATTTTAAACCTCTACTATTACCCTGGCTGACAGACCAGCACATCTGCAGAGCCAAAATCTTCTCTCTTCCCTTGCCTGTGCTGCCTTGTGCTGGTCCTCCATTTTCACAGCCACACTTAATTACAGAAAGAGTGCCTGACCTTCTTTGAACCAACAAAACCTTCATCCAAATGACTGCTGCAGTATTGTATGTCTGTTAGGTCACTAATTACTAAAATGCTATTGGACAAGAAACCTAAAGTGAATCTCACAGCAATTAAATAAAATTTAGAAGCTGGCATTAAATTCCCATAATCGTTGGCAGGCTACTAATCTTACCTGTCCAGGAGCCACCTACTGCAACGGGACTAAGGAGAAGAAGGTCAGTGAGAGTTCCTATCATCACACTAAATCACAAAGTCACCTGGTACTTTGTGTATATTTAATGTGCTTGAACATTCAAGGCATCTTCCAGCCATGGCAGAAAGGCCATCTAAGCTTGCTCTCCTTGTAGTCATTACCAGCACAATCATATGTTTTCAGAACAGTTTTGAAATCAAGCAACAGAGGGTTACAAGCCCATGGTCAGGTGTGATCCCATTCCAGCAGCTGAAAGAGTCATCAGGTGGGACAGTGGCACTCCCTGCATGTTCCCACTCTGATTAAGTGAGTCCCCCAGGGTACAAAGATGTCTCTGTGTTCCCATTCCCAGCACGGCCCTGTGAGGCTGCTGCACCATGGAAAGAGCACCTGCACTGCAGCCCTGCTACTGAAACCCGAGAAAAACCCAGACATGCTTTAACTTCCCTTGGAAACATAAACTGCTTCTGAGCATGTGCATTGCAAAACTGTTATTGCTCTGGTTATTGGTAGTCATTTATCAATTACCCTCAGGATCTGCAGCAGATTTCAACAATTACTCTGGTTTTACTCGTTGATTCCATCCACATTTCATCAGCACGCTGCTCCAGCATGCATTATACATGCTGTATATTCCTCCAGCATGTTCAGTGTTCTGTGTAGAAATGATGTATCCAAGAAGCCCAAGAGTCTGCCTCAAAAAGTTGTACAATCAAGTTTCCTCATAAGATCATTTGATGCATGTTGATTGCACTCAACACCACCAGCTTTTATCTCATCAGAGAACTTGGATCCTATCTTGCCTTCAGGAAAGAAGGGCAAAAAACTTTGTAACTCGCCACTAAATATAAAGCTACATTATTAAGAAACATAATTCAAATTCCTTCAGAAGAGCCAGACAGATTTCCCAGCTCTGTGGCATTTCTCACTGAACAAGCAAATCAATCAAATGGGGTTGGACAGGGAAGATTTTCATAAGCTTTTCTGTGTCCCTCCTCTGTTCTTCACACAGCAATGAAGATCACAACTACATCAGTTCATTACTTTGACAATGCAAAGATAATTAAATATTCTTCATAGTATTATTCTTTATTTACATAATATGTTTCCTCCAAATTTTAGATTCTTCTATCTCTTTAGGAAAGGTGAATACAAATACCTTCAGGCTAAAAGAAAAAAAAAAAAAACCACAAAAAACCCAAAAACAACAGCAACTTTATTCTGCATCTTGTCCAAGAGCCAATGACTCTGTTCTCTTAAAAATCAACAGAACTTCTGCCACTTTGTCTTAAAAAGGAACAAGACTGGTTCTTTTCCTCTTGAATATTGTACTTCAGCTGGGTATTGAAAAAATAGGAACCCTCAAGGCCTCATCGCTTCTAACACCAAGCTCTCAGTGGCCCTATGCAAGATATTTAAGTTTTCTTTGTCTCATCAAAAGGTCTTTGTCTCTCATTTCTTTGTTCCCATCACAGAAGGGAATTAAGAGTGCTTAATTGTTCATCATATTGACATGAGGCAAGAGCATGATCATTTCTTTATGTGTTTTTTGAAAATGTAAATTATCACCTATGGAAACTCCTAAGTATCACAGACCTGATTCAGAAAAACACATGCAAGAAAATGTCTGAACAGAAGAAATTTTGATTAAATAATGACTGTGAGATTAGATCTGTTATTAAAAAGATAAAACCCATCTATTATCTAGCTTTTATAGCCAGGGATATTCTCCATAAATCATAATGAATAAAGTAGTCACATAAAATAATACTGAATGCAGAAGGGTTATCAGTGTCATTTTAGTATTACCTCTTACTATCTTCATTATCTTAGAAACTTTTTATCATCTTTTTTTTTTAAGTGTCATTTTGAGAAAATGCTGAGAATCAGATATTAAGTATTTTCAAGAAAGCCCCCTTACTGAAAACAGTTGCATTATTTTATCTCTTTTTCTCCCCTTTTCCTCAGAAAGATTCATCAGCTCAACCCATTACCACTACCCTTTCATCTATGTGAGAGTTGTCCACAGGCAGTAGGATGAAAAATACAACATAAAGAGAAAATGTTACCACAGAGCAACGTATGAACAAAGCACAATTTCTTCCAGCTCTTCCAGGCTGCCTCCCATTAGATGGGAGGGGATATTATTGACAAATCTGCTGTGATTCATAGCACTTTTAATTTTTTCCTTTTCACAGAATCATGGAATACTTTGAGTTGTTAGGGACCTTTAAAGTTTATCTAGTCCAACCACCCTGCAGTGAGCAGGGACATCTTCAAGCAGAGCAAGTTGTTCAGGACCCCATCCAATCTGACATCCAGGGATGTTTCCAGGGATGGGCTTTCTACCACCTCTCCCCCATCCAATCTGACATCCAGGGATGTTTCCAGGGATGGGCTTTCTACCACCTCTCCCCCATCCAATCTGACATCCAGGGATGTTTCCAGGGATGGGCTTTCTACCACCTCTCCCCCATCCAATCTGACATCCAGGGATGTTTCCAGGGATGGGCTTTCTACCACCTCACTGAGCAACCTCTTCCAGGTTCACCACTGTCATTGTAAAATATATCCTTATACCTATTTTCAGTCTACCCTCTTTACATTTTAATTACCCCTTTCCTTACCCCAATAGGCCCAGCTAAAAAGTCTGTCCCTATCTTTCTCCTAAGATGAGGAAGTGTTGCCCTTTAAGTGTTGCAAGGCTGCTCTAAGGTGTCCCTGGACACTTTTACAACACCTTGGCTCCAGCTTGAAAACTCCCAGCCCCCTCTGCTGCTGATGGCATCTGGCCACTGGCTGGCAGACAAGAACTTTGATGCTTCCACAAATACTTCTGGCATAAAATCTTATATTTGGCATCTTCAGCCTTAGGGGTAGAGCATGATCAATTCCAGCCTGGATATTTTCTTGGAAATTTAAATTATCAAAGATAATGGAAAAAAAAAAAAAAAAAGCTGTTTGTGTAGTATACAGTGAATTGATGCTCTGCAGAACTGAGTTCACTAATAAAACAAATATCTTGGGAGTAATTTCTTATCCATTAAGATGGCTTATAATTGATTAATGATGTATACAGTCTCAACATTTTCCTTTCACTGAACATTTTCATATTACAATGCCCAGAAACATTTCTATAAGTATTTAACAGCAGAAATAGATTTGGTCCATCTTATATCAGCTCTCATCTGCTATGCTTTACTCTGTGTCAGAGGGAATAGTCATTACTGTTCAAGGATATCATCTCTCTTACACAGACAGCCAAGAGAACCTACAGCTTACATAAAAAAAACTGCCCTCCAGCCTTTAAATATTTACAATTTGCATTTATCTTTTTAAGCTTTCAATAAGCAATTTCTCCGAGATATCTCCTCTAAGATGTTTTATTGTTTGTTTACAGTAATTTAGCTACTTTATCAACCACTTAGATGATATATTTACTCAGCTACTTCATCTGGAACATGCTTCCTTTTATGTCTCATGATCTACATTGCACTTTCTACAGCAGAATTGTAGCTATTCAATAATTTAAACTTTGACATTATGAGACTTTGTCAAACATTCATAGTACTAATCTGGAGAACTCTTACATTATCACATACTACTCTATATAGCCTATACCTGTAGGTATTCCACATTTTAATTTAAAAAGTTAAACTATAAATGCTGATTGTGTAAGTGTGCATGATCAATCACACAAGTCATCATTCAAAGCAGTTATTAAATAGAAATGAAAATTTGTGTTAAACTGTAACGTTAGTAGTTTCATTCCTATGCTCTAAATGCAGGAATCATTAAAGACTGATCTTTGGGCTTTCACATACTTTACTGTCTGCTTTCTCTGCAGTAACAACATAGAAGAAATACTGGAAAGTAATAATCCCTCCTCAAAAAATAATTGACCTAAGCAAGAAGGCAGCTTGAGAATTGTTAGTGTTTAAAAAATACTGAACCATAAAAAATAAAATTCTTCCCAAAACCCACTGTATCAATTGCGGGCACTTTTCCAAAATCTTGCAACGCACCTTTTCTGCAGTGTGTGCAGCATTCATCAAATGAGAGTACACGCTATTTTTTTGATTACAGTTTAAAAATGAAACATAAAAATCTTGAGTATCGGTTATTATTTCTTTTTCATTCAAACTCATTCTTTCTTAGTTCCATGGCATCTAACCCATGCCAGCTTTATTTTGTAAGGCTAGAGTACTCAGAAGGTGACACAATGTCCTGGGTTGATTTTATGAGGCTTGTTATCCCCATTCATCTGTGTAGCTTAGAAAATAAGTTTTGGCACCTTTAAGATTCATTCTGAGAGCAAAGAGGGGGTATGATGACACACACACAGAAAATACCTGTTTATACATCTTTCTCAACATGAGAAGTAAGTTTTTCAAAATCCTGCAAAGATGGTTTTTTTTCTTTATCAAAATTTAGTTCTAAATGGTTTAGATCTGAAGCTATAACAATGTTTCAAGAGGAAAGGGGATAATCAGGTTGAAACTTTAAAGACTTTTCAACTATTTCATGTTAAAATGCAAACCAGTTTAATTACAGAACTCTTCTTAGGTATAGTGACCCAAATTCTCTATTGGCCCATCTCTCTTGCAGCATCAGAAAAGTTAATTCAGCAAGCAATTTTATGCACAGCATTCACTCTGAACACTGCCTGGGACTATAAATGCATTTATTTTATGCTGCTCAATCCAGTACAAAAATGACAGAGCTGTGCTGGAAACACAAAGCCTGGTAGGGAATGAGCCTCTCACTTCCATGTGTCTGGAGCTCAATCCAAATATAATTTGCCTGTCTCAGGATTGCTACAGTGACCCTGTAGAATTTTAAGCCAATATGACAAGAAACAACTTAAAAATCAAAAATTCTGACACAATGTAATTTTAGTTATACCTCATGAAATAAATCTCTTCCACAGCACAACCATCAACTCAATGACTTTTAAGTATTTAAGTACTGGATGGGGAAAAGCACAGCTGCCCACCAATAACCAAGGGGACTATGGTAATCTAAAATTATTTTTGTTCATTCTTTAAGAGTCCTCAAATTTGAACACTGCTTAGTGTTATAATTCTGATGATGCTGGTAAAGTTTTTTGAATCTATAAAATATCTGTAGAGATATCATGAAAAATTTCTTCACATGGCATCAGCTTTTTGATGGGTTTCACCAGTAAAGGTGACCTCTCTTGGGATGCTATTAATGTCACCAGGGACTTTAAATCACTGAGGGGAAAGAGGCATCCAGAGAGTTTGGGAAATGTTTAAAGAGGCACAAACACTATGAAAATAGAAAACTACCAATCTTTGGTTAATTATTTTATGGATTTGTTCACTGAGCATTTGTTTGCCCTCTGCAAATATTTGCATAATCAAGTTTCAGAAACATTAATGTTCCCAGAAAACACATTACAGCTGTTGAATTATAAAACTGAGATTTTCCAATCTCCAGACTAAATCTATACAAAAAATATGTACTCATGGATGTCAGCTGAGGTTTTACTGTGGGCAAATGTAGGGAATTCACAGCTTAAAAATCATCACTAGGAAAGAGAGCCATGGGTAGTATATACTGGGTATTTAAACAGACAAAGCTGTGGTTGTACTGACTCCCATCAGCCAAATAATATTATGTCAAAAATTAGTTGAAAAGGTTTTTAGTATGAGCACATTCCTGTCACCTCAGAAAGCAAAAATCATCCCAAACCATAGAGATGCTCACATGAGCAAGGTATGTGCCATCACCAGACGTGTCTCCTGAAGCCACCAGAGTGGCTCTGAGGGATTAACTTTTCTCCTCCTTCTTTTTCTTCAGTTTTTTTCTACCATATTCTTTCTGCCTCCTTTCCCCCCAGAATTACTGCTGCCCCAGGCATGGCTGAACAGCGACACAGGGACCAAGCCAGAGCCAGCTCCCTCCAGCTGCCCAGTGACTGGCACCATCTCTTTTTCTGCCACAGTGGTTCACTTGCTCGTGATTCTCCAGGCAAACAACCCACAAGGACCCTGCCCAGAAGAAAACAGAAAGCCACAAAGGAAAAGTGAGTGAGAGGCCTCAGCTCCCCTCGCCGCAGTGCTGAGGTCACCCTGACCTTTGGGGCAGCTGGGTCAGCCTGCTGAGCCACAGAAAGCTTCCTTCCACCTCCTAAGAGAAACAGTTAATCTTAAAAACCAGCTTTAATTCCCTGGAAAAGCCCAGCAGAAACAGCTGCAGAATCTCTGCCCAGATGAACAGTTACCACCAGAGGAAACAGAACTCATGAGTGTACCCCAAACTCCAATTTTCCAGTTTTCAGCTCCAGCAATGAGACCATGTGTCCTGTGCAAAAAAAAAAAAAAAAAGATCAACTAAGAAATTATTGATATGTATATAAATTACAGCAGGAAAACCATTCTTTCAACCATTTCAATCATTCCAGCGCTGCTAGAATGGTTTTTTGGGTTTGGATTAGCAGGAGGGCTGGGGAAAGGATCCTTACAAGCAGCAGAAACTAACACATCCCACAAAAAAATGCAGAAGCACAGCAATTTCCTTCCAGCCTCTCAGAGGAGCAAGGTTAGGACAGGGATTGAATAAACACACTATTGTGCTGCTCAGTGCCCCACACACACACTGGATTTGCTTGTACAGGTAAAATGTGAGTGATGGGAAAGCTCAACAGCTTTGAGGGGTTGATTCCTTCCAGTGCTCAGGAGCTGTGCTGATAATCTCAGAGCATGTTCAAATTTATGTATACTGACAATGGGCAAACAGGTTAAGAGGAAAACAAAAAGTCTCCTCCCTTCCCTAGATTTATCCTAAAAGCCAAAGTAAGCCCTAAGTCTTGCTGGTGTGCAGTGGGACCAGGCTTAGTGCAGGTTTTAGGATGCCAGGCTGTGAGTGCTCACACACAGCCCCTGGAGGGACCCGTGTGTGCCAATGCTCCTGCAGTGCCCACGGAGACAGGGACATGGCAAAGCCAGAGCCACTGCAGCCAGAAAGAGATCCCAGAAACTGCCCAAGCCCCAGGGGGCAGCAGGGATGGATGGGCCATCGGGGACAGGCACCACATTTTGTGCCTTCTCCCCTCCTCTAACCAGTAAGAGGAAATACAGAAAAACAGAGACAGGTTTTGGTTCTGTTATCAGGCACAAGGAATTATAAAAGCTATTTTTTAACATGATGGTCATGTCTGCAGGTCATCTCTGCAGCAAATATGAGCAGCAACTTTTGTGGCATTAATCCCACACTGGCAGACTGATGCAGCTTTCAAGCTGAGTAAGGGTTTAATGCTCTGAAGGGAAGGGAAAAAAAGATTTCTTTTAGATAAATTGCTTAATTGGGAAGTCAGGAACTCTCCTGCCTAAGCAATTGATTTTACAAAAGAAAAAAAAGTTTATTTCAAAATGTAAGCCTGCTGTTCATCTATAATACCCAGGGAAAAACTAAGCCAAGGGATAGACTCTTGCCTTTATGCTGCTGAAACCACAATTTTAAAAACAGAAATAAGGCTAATAAACAAGTATTAAAACAAATATTCTTCATCCCTTGACTGTTGAAGTGAAGAGCAAATTCAGACACAGATACACCGTTCCAGATCTCTGACAGATTGTTTACCCAGGCAGCAGGGGCTGAGGAAACGGGGTCCCCAGAGGGACACTCAGCCCTCACCACTGGCATCAGGAAATCAGCTCCCCCTTAAGCTAATGGACTTCGGTGCATTGACTTGCACGGTGCTGCAGATCTCAGGGAAAAGCTCCACACCACCCCCTGCCCCACAGAAACCCCTCCACCTTCTGCAGGTGCACCAACAGAGCATTTACAGCCTGGTGTGACCACCACGCACAGGCATCTGCCCCAGCTTTCTCCCTCCCTCCCCCCATGAAAAACCTTCAGCAGGTCTCAGTTTTGTCAGAACTGAGAACTTTTGCATCTCATGTAGCCACGGGGTGTGAAATTCTCTTCCTACTGCTCCTACAGAGTTTCCTCTTGGAGGAACAGCCTCAGGACACACTGCCAGCCAGGGACTCCCCTGGGCAAAGCACCACTGGTGAAAAGGACAGCTGGGATGGCATCAGGCATGGTGCCCTCCCAGCAGCAGGAGGAACACCATCAAGATCTTAAAGAACAGCCACCTTTGAAGACAAAGTTGGTCTTTTTAATGACATAAACGTAAAGGCAAGTTTGATATTAAGCACTACCACGTTGTGACTTTCTCAAGCCGCAAGAACATAAAACCTAAGTGTTTCTCTTTAATATAATAGCATCAATTTTTCTGTGCTTAGCAACTTGCTGCACAACTGCACACTCTTTTTACACAAATAGCTTTAATTTTGATTTCACCACCATTGTGCTAACCTGAAGCTTCTTAGAAATCCTCATGCAGAAATGACTACACCTGACATCTGTTACTTGCAGAAGTAGCTCAGGTTGTACAAGAAACAATAGGCTTGCTATTGGTACTGAAATATTCATTTTTTATGAGCTACATCAATTAAAACATTACAAAATAAGCTTAAAACAACTTAAAATTTAAAAATAATAATTTAACACATAGGTACTGTTATTGCCTCCCACAGTGCTAAACCATTATTGCACAGGTAGCCAAATTTGGACAAAGATTACCAAAATACTATCCTTGCATGCTTCCCAAACCTTTTCTTGAAGGGGAAACATTTGCATAATTATTATCATACTTTCCCAACAAACTCATGGTTTTGCCTTTTTTTTTTGGTGACTTTTCTATGTTACTACACAAAACAGTGGACTTTTTTATAACATACCCTGTGTATATATTTTTCTTTTTCCCCATATTGCCTAACTCTTCCAAATACACACATATATCTATGTTTTTTTTTTTTCCCAGCATGAAGCCTGCAGACACTGTGCTCCCTTGCTTCTAGGGGTTCCACAGTGAGGTTTGCAAACCTCACCTCTATCACTTCTGTACAAAACGTACAAACTGTCACAATGTACAAAAAGTACATTATCTCTGTCTCTTGGTTTCTCTTTAGGGCTGTGACTTTCTGCAACAACTTCTCTGTGACAGGTCAGATCTGGCAACGTAACCTAATCCAACAGCCAATATCCCAAGTAAAGTCTCCTTAGCTGCAGTTAAAATACAATACTCCATTCTGATCTTCCTTGACTTGCCAGCTGCCGTTAGCCTCCCGTCGCACTCGGATTCCGTCTCCCTGAAACTCCCTTGTCTCTGCCTCCTCCTGCCAAGCTGCCACCACTGCCTCAAGGTGTCCTTCAGATATCATCTCTAGTTCCTTCTCAACTTTCTGCAAAACTTCCCCAGGGCTTGCCTTCCCCATCCTTTTCCCTTGGTAAGGTCACACACGAGCTCAAACTGAACAGCCGTCTCCTCCTCTCCAGTTCCATTCGCTTCCTTTTTTAAACTCGAACTTTGGATTATTTTTCTGATGTATCCTCAGGGAAGAGGTCAGCAGCTCAAGGCCAGCATCAGTATCACTAAGCTTTAAACATCTTTGGACATTATCCTGCTCCCTGGAGGGCCCAGCATCCTCCCTCCCTCTGGCACTCCTGATGTGGGGATGAGACCCACAGCACACACCCAGCACTCAGCCTGGGCACTGGAGCTCCCTTTGCCATCAGCAATGACAAATTAGCATTTTAAAGCATAACTCACTCAAACTATTTCACCAGTTAAATTTAAAATGAAATAAATCACACCCTCATCTGCAGCAGTTGCATTAGCTTCACAGCTCAGGACTGTGGAGTCTTTAATTAAGCTGATGACTCTGATTCTTAGGTGTTCCTTCCCTCAGGTCCCTTGGGTTGGTGTATATTGCTGTGAATCACTCTTGGTTCCATTCACAGTGTAACAAACCTGCCTGTCTCATTCCCTCTCTTTGAAACAAAAAGCCCCCAATGCATTCTGCCACATCAGGTGCCTCATTTTTAAGAGTCACAGAAGCTAATTTTGCTTTGCTTCTGGCACATGCTGCCAGTAACACTGGGTGTTGTCAGCACATGAGAAGTCAAAGTCACTGATCCAAAAACCTGTCAAATGATTAACACAGCGCAGTCACAAACCTGGATGCTGCATAACTTAACATTTATAATTCAATTTGAGGACCATGAAAATCTTTAAACAGGAAAAATCCTAAACAAATTACAAAGGAATGCTCAGGTGTTAGACTGCATGCCAGTCTTACTATGCTAAGTTTAAGAATGAAATACTGAACAAAATAACAAAATTTTCTTAACACCTGGTTAGTAAAACAGTTTTGGATTAAAGAATGAGAAAGATTAAATTCCTCATGATGTGATATCCGTTCAGGAAAGTGTTATGTGACACCAATAGACCCATAACTTAAATGGCTTCAAAGAGAATCAAACTTAATGCCCTATTCCTTAAAGTAATGACGGGCAGTAGGAAAAGTTTTATATGATTACAATGCAGGAAAGTACTAACCCATTATTAATTAGTTTTTTTTCCTCTTTTCTACCTCTTCTTATGACAAAGGACTGGCTGTTTTTAACAGGAAGAGGCCCCAGTTATTCTCTGGTAATACAGATGTTGGCAAGGAGACTGAAAAATACAGAAAGGTATTTCTGTACCTTATAACACATGGAAATGGGAAGATTTAAAAGTTGTGATTTGCTCTTCAAATTTCCACCTAGAGATCTCCAGCTTGTCTTCCCTGCACATAAGTATGTGTCATCATGTTTTGGTCTACAAAATACAAATAAATCACACCAGCAACTCCACTCAACAAAAATGCATTCAGGCAACAACACTTAAGGTATTTCTGTCATGCTCCAAGCCAGTCTCTTTGATGAATGCTATAACCTATAATTCTTGGAGTCCCCTAACAGGTCACTCTACACCTCCAGACAGTCTCAAGAACAGAATAAACACAGGACTGTTGTACATTTGCTCAGCGCTTTGGAAAATAGAAATAGGTACTTTGTTTTAAGCGTGCATTTCAAGCTGGCCACATCCTGAAGGTGACAGTGAGCTGTGTCCCCATGGTCAGGCTGCCTCCAGCCACCACCACACTGCACTTCCCTGGAGCTGCAGCTCCTCACACAGCAAGACAAACATGTTGGCACATGGCACAACACTGTTCAAATTCCATATTGGCTTAAACAAAAGACCATGCAAACCTATTCCATTTAAATGCACCACTTATTTGGGGTTTTTTTTTGCATTATTATGCTGCCATAGACTGTGTTCCTACCAATGACACAGCCCTGTTTCACTTGTGCCCTTTGCTATGTATCCTGGCTAGTTCATAACTGAACACTCACTGAGATTATCTGCTAGTGACTTGCTTTTGATGAAATGGATTTCAGAAACACTGCTCTCATTTTAAAGGATTTATTTCCTAAGCAGCTGGGAGATTGCAGTGATTCTCCTATCTGCACAAGGCCTGGTGAGTGCACATCCTGTGGGCATTCAAAGATCCAACTACCTGGAGTTTCAACCCAAAAAGTCTGACTGAGCAGCCTTTATGACCAGGAACAGCTACATATGAATCTCTCTCTCTGTAGGAGGAGATGTGTTTGCAGGAGTGGGCAGATGTTTCCTGCTAAGGCACAGGTTTGGTTTAAAAAAAAAATTAGTTGTTCTAAACACATAAAAGTCCAAAGGGAACACTACAAACCCCCTTAAAGTCTTTGCTCCTCAACCTAATTGTAAATAAGAAGACTATTAGTACACCACTACTCCTCAATTAGCAGGTGCTAAAACACTACTACAATAAACCTGAAATGTAAAAATTGCTGATACAGTCCCTGGACACTAATCAAAATTGCTGCAGAATTTTTGCTAAGGACATATCTGCACTTTCCTTTTATAGTTTACAATCTAAGAGCTAATGAATAAATAAAAGTGAAAGGAAGGCAGGAAAGAAAGAAGAGTAAAAGGTTATAACATACATATTATATTACACAGTAATTATGTGCTTCTGAAATGCCAATTAGTAACTCTTTCCATGATCCAGCTCGCAGTCAGATCAATATGAGGTTGATAACATCAGAGAGTCATGATGTGGTAAAGAATATTTTATTATTAAAGAATGTATAAAGCCACAGAAATATTAGCTTAACTCCACTTCTTTTTTTTTTTTTTTTAAGAAGAGCAAATTGTAATCACAACCCTGTTAAGAGCAAAACATAAACTTTTCTATTCCACAGTCCCTGTAAATTTCACACAGATGTTTGGTTGGTTTTCCTAGCTAGCCAGGATAATTATTATTTTCTGGGTTGTGGGGTTTTTTTTTCTTTCTTTCCTCTGAGCAAGGCAAACAATGTTTTAACAGAATATTTCTCTGTCAGAGGAAAAAGAATACTGAAAAATTATTTGGCCATCAGCACAACATGGAAGTGCACAAAACTCAATGATTCTCCTGGAAGAGCTAATTTGCTTGCTGTGTTGACAAGATGAGCCAAAATTGTGAAGAATAAAACCAATTTCATAGCCATGGGGGGGGGATCCTGGAGTCAAGCATGTAACAATACAGAAATGAGGCAGGTATTTGGCATTCCCAGCTAGACCCCACAAGTTTTTGTCACACATCTCAGAGTGAAAAATCACTGCTCATAGTAGTGTCAGCAAGGTGGTGAGGCTTGCAATCATCTCAAAACAAGCTATAAAAAGTATTAGAGGTAAAAGGCTTTTCTAGGAGATTTCACATTTTATCCAAGGGGTTTCGTATCTTTAGGCTTTTTTTCTCGCTCAATATTCACTTTCCTCTGTCAATTTGTTTCTCTGTCACCAAACTTACTTTGGATGCAGTGCACTCAGCTCATGGACACAAGTTGTACCCATCCCTCAACAAAGGATGTGAGAAAGGGCCAGGAGTGTCCCTCCATCCAAGCACCAGCCCTCCTGCAGCCCCAAGGTGATTCACAGAGGGAACTGGCACAGAAGTTTGCAGGATTCAATTTCATGGACAAGTGGATCATTCTACTTCTTGTTCTGTGAATCCAGACGTTTATGCTGCATTACAAAGCAGAGAGTAGCTGATCCAAAATCCACTGAGAAGTGACATTACTTTGATATCAACACACAGGAGCTGAGATGCCACAGCTTTGTGTGTTGGGGAGAAACACAAGAGGAATAAAATATGGGGTTTTAGGGATCTCATTCCAATAGGTGTGAAGTTTTCCTGTAACCTTTTTTCTTGAATTTTCATAACCACTAGAACTAACACTGTTTCTTGAGAAGTCATGCTTAAGATGCAATTTATATTTTTCTGGTCACTAATGAAGTATTTTTGAAGTAATTTCCAATATAAGGTCCTCATTACCATAGGGAAGTTACTGCTCCTCTACAGTCGTAAATACTTTCTCATGGAGTATCCATTGGCTCAGCATTGAAGCGCTTAGAACTATTTATAAAGCACATTTTACACCTGACACATAGAATTAAGAGCAGAAAAATGAGACAGTTTTCTAATGGCATCAGTATTACTGTGTTGGTTGTAAAATGGACTAATGTCTAGAAGGCTCTGATTCATTTTCTCTCTTTTTGAAGACTATTGACTCCTCTGGCTCTCTTTTTTTTTTTTTTTTATGGCATATTGATATTGGTGGCTGTTGTTTTGGCTTAGAAATCCAGTCAAATGAATTTAATAAATGTTTCTGGCAGTGAAAAATTAGCAATGGCTGTTCCAAACATAACAAGGGAATATTTTCCAGAGCAAGTACCACACAGCTCTCTGTTCTCGAGTACTTTCAGAGATAGACCTGGAGAGGATGAAATGGTTTTAAGCAATTTAAGATTATATTTGCTGACTCTTTGAAGTAGGCCAGGGCAATTGTAATTCATCATTTCCCATGACCTTGCCCATTTGGGCATAAACTAAGGGGGTGTTCTGTCGTGTAATGGTTACACCTAACACAACTGGTCATTAGAGCCACAGGTAACCCCCTCCCCGTCCCTGAGCCTGCAGACATTCTGCATTACTGATCATACACTGCACAGCCTAATGCAGCCTATATAAAAATGACAGTGCTAATCGAAGATTTATACCTTTAATCCCCTCCTGCCTCAGCTCTAAGTCATGATTTTTATTCCCAGCACTAACGGGATAAAGCCCAACTGAGAATTTCCTAACATGATGTGAAGTTCAGCTGCTCCTTCTGAGAAGACAAACCCCTGACCCCTCAACTTTGCAGCACAAGGAGTGAAGCCCCAGCACAGCCTGGCACCCACTGCCCTGAGGCACCGACAGAAAGGCACTGAAGTGAACTCTTCAGGCTTTCACATCATTTTATGAAACAAAATAGCCAGTGTAAAATTTCTCGATGCTGTTTTTTCAGGACTAAGAGTCACTAATCAAATATTATCACTGACTGCGTTTTTATTTTATTTCAGGAAAAAAAACTCCACTTATTTCTGCAGAGGTACTTCCTACTGAATACCAATCTGGTTAGGGATTTCATTTTTCCACTCTAGAGTGCAGTAACTCGGCTAGAAAGTAGTTTTCAATCAATGCAAAGGCGGTATGGTGTCAGAGGTTGGGCAAGAAGGCAGTCGAGGACAGAGCCCGCTATTCCCTCGGCTCTTCTACCAGCACGATCCCCCCACTGCCCAGCCAAAGCACCCACCCAAGCCCCCCGCACGCAGGGACACCGCCACCAGCAGCGAACGCACCGCCTCGCCCGGTCCCGGATGGCTCCGGGCACACGATACCGAATCACGCCTCACAAGTCGATTTCACGCCGGCTCCCCGGAGCAGAGCCTTTGCCGTGCCGGTGCTGCGGGAGCAGCGCTTCGGGAGGCACCGGCAGCTCCGCCGCCTGCTCGGGGCCAACTTTGGGCAGGGACCCGCGCAGGGCAGGGCTCGCTCGGAAGGTGCCGCTGCCCGGGACCCGCGGCCGGAGCTGTCCCTCGCCTCTCCCCGAGCTCCGCGAACTTCCCCGCGCCCGCCCGGCCCGGCAGCAGCGAGAGGGCGCGGGGCGGCCGGGGAGCCCCGCTGCCGCCCGCCCTACCTTGACTGCCCGGGACGAGTGGCAGTGGACGTGGTGGGACACGGTCGCCGTCTGGTTCATGTTGCCGGCGGCGCCGGGCGGGCTCGGGGCGCCCGCGGGTCCCTCCCGGCGCCTCCGAGCGGCCGGGGGGCTCCGGCCGCGCTG